>CM047808.1:80219584-80509584 GCA_026214975.1 Gentiana macrophylla | reverse complement strand
GTTTTTTATATATCGTAATATTGTGACTGAGTCCATTTGCAGCACATTGACGTGTATATGGGGCTGTTGTCTGCTCGTATGGTAGATCACTCTGATAAGTATGAAAAATATACGAGATTGTGTTATTCCTCATTCGCAAGTACTCTTGTGCCTGAATTAGAGAAATGGGATGGTGACATGGATGTGGTGGTTCCAAATTGTTTTGACATTAAAGCTCACTACATGGACCAAGAAAACAATCGCCTATGCTATCTGGATGAATAACGAGCAGCATTGGGTGCTTGTGCACATGTCAATTAGTGAATGGACAATAACGGTGCATGACAGCTGATACAGATACGGTGACTCGGACCACATTGACCTGATCATATAGAAATTGGCTCGATACATGAGGTTAATGTTATCGGCACATGAGAATGCAAGACAATACAATGGATGATCCATCCATCTCAAACACAATTCTTTACAGTGCGGCACGACGAGATTGGATGTCCACAGACGGAGAAGTGATACGTATAAAACCTTATTCAGATTTGTTAATTTCAAACATTCAGTTGTAAAATTTGTGGCTTTAATATGCAGGGAACACTGTGCGTTTTTCACCCTGAAGACTATGGAGCTTATAATCATCAATGACACAAGCGTATTTGAGTTGTGTGATGAAAAATTTCACAAGCTCAAGACCAAAATGGCCGTAGATCTATTTTGTCAACTTATAGCGGTGTAATTTGTATATTATATGTTCGGAAGTCATGTACGTCCAACATTTGACATTTTTTTTGGTTTTATCTCAACTTATGGCGTTTTAATATTCATAATATAAATTTTGTTTGCTTTTTATATTATAAATTATAATATTTATATTCTAAATTTTGTTTGCTTTTTATATTTGGGTAGATCTATTTTGTCAAACGTATAGCGGTAGATTTATTTTGTCAACGTCCGGGACTTACAAACATAAAAGAAAGAGTAATGAACTCTCAAACAATAAAATGACACTTAAATAAACCAAGGGTGATCATTAAAGATGATAGGGAAGGTGTGCCAAAGAATGTCATCCATATATTTAAAAACAAGTATAATCATACTAAAAAAACGTAGTTTGACATACGTCCGGGACTTACAAACATAAAACAAAGAGTAATGACAACTCAAACAATAAGATGACGCTTAAATAAACCAAGGGTGCTCATTAAAGACGATAGGGAAGGTATGCCAAAGAATGTCATCCATATAAGACTCCGGTACCCCAAAAACGATGCGATTTTTCTTATTATTTCGATTATTTTGAATACGATTAAAAGCGAATAATTATTGTTTAATTGTCGGAAGCAAACGTAGTAGATAGGAAATGATAAGTAGTAAAAGAAAACATAAAAATAAAGAGTAATGATACATTGAGATAACAATAAGATGACGCTTAAATAAACCAAGGGTGATCATTAAATATGATAGCTGGGGTTTGCCAAACAATGTCATCCGTGTCAATTTCCGGTACCCCAAAGCTTCTGGCCATGGCCGTGATAAGAAATGGGAAAAAGATATAACCATCACCATGTCTCCCCCTCGCTATCCTGTTAACCCTATCCACGATGTATCATCCCACGTTAACTCGATGATATAAACCTGCGTATGCAAGGATGTACATAACCAAGTTTGGTTGAACGTGATGTATGGTACCGTGGACTCGATTCGCAAGAAACATAAGCATGACATGTACCCACTCAGCATTTAATTTAGCAGGAATATATTCAACCAAACCATCATTTGTCCTTTCGTTAGGACCCCAAAGATGAGTCCCACCAAATGCATCAGCCAGTTCATAAATCAAATCCATCCAATTCTCCAGCACAATCCTAGGATGATGCCTGAAAAATTCTTCACCGTCTGGGACTTCGGGAAGGCCATAGTAGCGGTTGATCCACCCCACATCCAAACTAATGGAAATGCCTCGCAGTCTTCACGGTGTGATTGCAGTCCTCTCCCAAAGTCTCACACTCTCAAGAATTGCATACTTCTCACGTACGATAGACCGATTCATACTCACTGTTCCATCGGGGGTGTTTGTGAAACCATACCACCCAATTCTGAGTAATCTGTTTCTTAAGAGTGTAGGTAGACTATCCCACGATAACTTCCTCTCCGCAACTACCGCTCTAGCAATCCAATTTGTCTCGAAATAGTGTCTATCTCCTTCATCAGGGAACCTAGTTTAGAGAGTCTGCTCATTATATGGTGCATCTTCCCTACCCTCGTTATCAAACAAAGGGGCATGTGAGTCCACGTAAAGAGGGAATATATAATCAGAGTTAGACATTTCGATGGAAGCAAATAAACAAATGTATTTGTAAGGAGATTTTGAGTGGACAATTTGTTCGTTCTTGCATGAATATAGGGGATGTCTCATAGTATATATATAAGGAGAATGGGGTGGGACTGAATATGTACAGTGTGAGAATGGGGATGTCATGTGTGGTCGCTATCGGCGGGTCCCACACGTCAAGTGGTGGTGAGTTATGACAGTCCAAATTGGATGATCCCGTCCAAATTTTGGATGCTCCTGTGCAAATTTATCATGGCATACATGTGAAAAGGCGTGCCCCTAACTCCATGACGACACAACCTGAACCCTAATGACCCCTATGACATATGACATCGACTGGACAACAAGGCAAGTCAAAACAAGCATTGATTGGAAAGGTCGGTGTGGTGGAAACCTGTTCAAATTGGACGATTCCGTCCAAATTTTGGACACTCCCGTGCAAATGTGTCACGGCCTCCACGTGAAAAGATGTGCCACTAACTCCATGACGACACAACCTGAACCCTAATGACCCTTATGACATATGATATCGACTAGACAACATGGCTCGTCAAAACAAGCATTGATTGGAAAGGTCGGTGTGGTGGAAACCGGTTCAAATTGGAAGATTCCTTCCGAATTTTGGATGCTCCCGTGCAAATTTGCACGAGTCATAATCCCCACCGACCTTCTCAATCAATGCTTCTTTTGAAAATAAAATCTATATATTGACCAATCCTTTACCAAACCATTCATCCCTATCCTTTCTCGTTTATTTTACTCATATAATCTCTTCTAGTGTTCCTTTCCATGTCTAACCCACATGCTCCTATGTTAATTTCCAATGATGAAATTTATTTGTCGTTGGACGAGCAGTCTCTCATAAGCCATTTCACAACAGAAGAGGAGAGGCGTGAGTACATGACTAACTGGATGGCAAGAGTTGTCGTTCCTGAGAGGCGATTGAATATGGATAGTCTACCTAGTTTGATTAGCAACTTGTTCCGAGGCAACGGTTGGCATGGTGTCCCCCAAAGCCCATTAAGCTTTCATGATGTGAATCGGTCTATTGTGTATGCTAGTGTAGCTACGACAGAGCTCAATGAACGGTGAGTCACAGTGTGGGGCATTCCTGTCATTTTGAATACTACATGAATCAACAACGAGTATGCCATTCAAAAATATCCTCAGGGTTTGGATATCTTTCTTTTTCCGGATGTTCCTAAACTACTACAGCGTGACATGACTGTTTTGTTTTGGTAGACGCATCTGTGGGAACGTGTGAGGCCTCGGCGGCCTACCCGCCCTTCACCTTGGTCATGGTACGGTCCATTCCTTCCTTTTCTGATTATGTTTCTTGCCACCAATATGTATGGTATGGTGAACTACACCACACCGACATTTGATTTGTACGCCCTTGCGACACATCTATTACTTTCTACTTCAACGTCGAAGAGTATATTCTGTCTAGGATTCGACTGATAGCAAAGGGCAATGCATGTGATGGATATATATTTTCCCATATCTGATCACAGCTACATGCGTGACGTCTGCCGGGGTGCCGGAATATGTTGAAGATGATGTGACATACGGTCATGATGACGTTATCACCTACGAAACTTTTAATCAAGATGACTTTTAAATTTTATTTTTCCCGTGCAAGTTATTATCCATCAAGAATGAAGAAAGTTATAGACTTTGTTGAAGTTGCATATCTTGCTTTATGATTTCAGTTTTTTTTTTCTTCTCGTAAGTTAAGATGTTCGTGTACGTCGAACATTTGACATTTTTTTTGATTTTATCTCAACTTATGGTGTTGTAATATTTATACTATAAATTTTGTTTGCTTTTTAGATCAAAGAGGGTTTTTTAATATTATTTCGAATATTATGAATTCAGTAAAAAACGAATATATAAGTTGGTACTTAAATACAGTATCTAAAGACATGAACAAAAAAATCGGTCAATACGTATCTAGTAATGGGCACTATCACATTGATTTGCAAAGAAAGAAATCAGGAACCTCCAAATCAAGAAGTAAGGCAAATGCTAGTCGTGATCAGGAATGGAAGGAATGGACCGTACATATCTTGGAAAATTCTAAAGTCGTTTAGGTTCCGATTCTATGAATGTTTTTTAGTATCATCTCAACTTATGACGGTGTAATATTCCTATTATATTTTCTTAGTATGCTTTTCAAATCGATTCTGTTTTTTTCTTATTATTTCGATTATTTTGAATAAACCAATGGTGATCATTAAATACATTGAGATAACAATAAGATGACTTAACAACTACAGCTCTAGCAATCAAGTTTGTCTCAAAATAATGTCTATCCCCTTTGTTGGTCCCTTGGAAAGGCTAACACAAGTTTAGAGAGGGGGGGGGTGAATAAACTTGTCACCAAAAACTTTCCTTAAGATGGATTTTAAACAAATTATGGTTCAGGTAAAACTTGTGTGGAGTTAAGCTGACTGAGCTGAGTTTAAATCAAACTAACTTAACCAAAACTGAGTCAACCGGCAGCGGATATGATTCTAGCCTTTTTCTTGATCTTGTTATTCTTTTATGAAAACAGAGTGTGGTAAACTGAATTCTGATGAATGTCAGTTTGTGAACTGTGTAACAATCAATTATCAAAATGCTATAAGTAAATGCTGAGTAAATAAATAAATGCGTAAAGTAAATGAGGCAAATATTATAGAGGTTCCAGGTGGTGTAATCCTGTACGTCCTCTCTTCCCATGTGGTGCGGAGGAAAATTCCACTAGAACTTCTTGAGGTGAACTGTTACAAAAATTTCTAAACAATAGTCCTTGGCTAATCCCTAGCTTCACAATGTAAACAGTTGTAGAACAGGTAGAATTGCTGTTCTTCAATTGCTTGAACACTTAGTCCTTGGGGTTGAAATTGCCTCTTCACCAGCTACCACCACAAACACAATCTCGCCTGATCGCTCAGTAACAAATGTCCTTGACAAAACCTTCCTGGTTTGCTTCACAGTCTAAACCTTTGATATAGAATCAATGTTTAAGAATCAATGAATTGATTCTTGTTTGTGGTTCTTCAAAGTGTCTGATTCTTGATAAATTCTTGGTAGCTTGAACATTTGAAGAAATTCTTGATATGATCTTGTTATAGCGCAGAGATGGTAGCAATTCGAATGATTAATGCACACGTTAATTCTTATTAAATCTCTATGTGTTTCTGATTATTTTTATCCTTGGTGCAAAGTCCTCTATTTATAGTGTGAGGTCCAACGTTCATCTTGCTCGAATTCGAATTGTATCAATGTCTATTTTGTAACGGATATAATTTCTGACCGTTCTGCTGTGTCAGTAACTCATCCAATAAAATTGCTTCCTTTACAACGTTCGATCGCATAACAATCGCTTGTTGGATGATCGACATATAAAATCGAGTTTCTTTATCGCTTTATACCGAGATTATCACTTGTCAGTTTCTTGACTGACTTGGAGCATTAACTGAGATTTTACTCTTCTTTAAATATCAGTACTCCAGTTTTTCATCTGATTATAATTGATTTAATCATAGTACACCATGACTCATTATCATCTAAGAATTCATTGTCCTTATGATTCTTAGGTCTTCATACAAGATCCATAAAGTTAGTTCAGGTCACCACAATCTTGCCTAAAGTCTAACTTTACAGTCTCGACGTAGTCTTCATAACTGAGTTTGAACCCTCAGTTCTTCAACTTCAATAACTGAGTCTGTGACCCTCAGTTCTTCAATCTTCTAGATAAGCCATCTGAGTCTGTGTCCCTCAGCGAACATATCTTCTTCAGTTTCATATAGGTGTAGTCTGAGTCAGTTTGTTTATGATGATTTCCAGTTTTCTAAACGACTTCCAGTTTTCAGTTTTACGACACACTAACTATTACAGTGCTTGTCTGATATAAGCTATACAAATATCAGACTCTAGTAAAGCCTAAACATTCAGTTCTAGACATCTTTTTGCTTTTCACTATAACAGCTAGCTTCAGCACATCATCAATGAGGTTAAGGTAGTACTTTGAATAATTATGTTGAATTATCATCAAAACAAAAAATTTATTTCCAACAATTTCCCCCTTTTTTGATGATGCCAAAACTCTCCCTAAAAGAAAATCTTAAAGATCAATACAATGTAAAACTGGAAAACTGGATTTCATTAGAATGAGCAAAACCTGGAATAGTTACATTTAGTCCAAACAACTGAGATTAAAGACTAAGCTTCTTCTTAACTGAAATAAACTTATTTTCCTTGTCATACTGATGATATTCATTTTCTAGCTTGGAGTCTTCCTCTGAAAATGTCCTGTTGTAGTCAACTTGACTTCCTTCTTTCCATCTTCTCCATAGAAGTAGCTTTGGTAAGTCTGATTCTTTCAAGTAGTATTTTTCAAATTCAACTACATCAGCTTTCATTTGTTCAGACTTGTCTTTAATCTTCAGTTTGTCATCGATCCTCTGATTTTTCTTATATTGTGCCATTTTCTGCTTTGAGTATATATCAGATAAAAAGTAGTTTAAGGATTCCTCAACTGTCTTATCCTTGTACTTGGCTTTGATAGGATTGTGATCTTTGACAAACTGCATCCACAGATCTTTTGTAAGAGTAGCTCTCCGTTCTCCTGGTTGACTGTATTTCGCAATAAGTTGCTCATCAGTTAGTTCTTTCCTTAAGAACTTGGGATCTGGTTTGTATCTTTGCAATTCTTCTTTAAGTCGCTTCATCTCTTTAAGTAACTTCAGCTTTTCTTCTTCAGCTTCCCCCTTTTTGGCATCATATAACTGATCTACCAAAGCATGGGTTGCCTGTTGGTCGGCTGATATACGTTGCTAAGAAGTAATTACTTCCTTAAGCTGAGTTTCTAACCCGTAGATATGCTGATTCATGTGCCAATAACCTTGAGCATGAGTTTCTCGATCTACCGCGGATGAGTCTTCTAGTTTCTATTTTAGTAACAGAATTTCTGAAGCAGAACTTGAACTGGATTTGTGGATCATCTCTAGTCTAGCATGAACTGAGACATCTATTCTAGTTCTATAATCGAAATATCCAGAAATATTTGATAGAAGGCCATTTTGTGCATCCTTGTGACTGAGCACAATCTTCAAATTTTCATGAACTTTGGCCAATTCATCCTTTGTTCGGATGTCAGAAGGATCATAGGTCATTTCAGGTTGATCCTTGGGCTGAGTGATGTCTTCAATAATCATTAGTTGTCGATTATCAGTTGCATCAGTTGTTTGCTGGGTGTCAGTTGTCTGTTTTCCAGCTGGCAACTCTTCTTGCTGACTTACAGTTTGCGTGGATAAAGGTTGAGGTTGAATTTCTGAGTGCAAAACTGTAGTCATATTAGCTTCTTTTCTTGTATGATCATCATCATCACCATCCTTTTTCTTTGAACTTTCTTTGGGAACAGATGATGTTGCTGATTCGTTCCTTTGAGCTTGTTCTGTAAACCTGTTGAAACAGTTTTCAAGGAATTCTGATATAGGAAATAGAGCATACAGATCTCCGATTTCCAATTTCTCCAAGATTATCTTCTCTACAATCTGTAGACTAGCATCACGAGAATCCTCTGGTTGAAGCTTCATCTTCATTAGTCTGACAATCTTATCAGCTTCAAAAACTGGGGCCAATTTTATCCCTGTATCTTCAGTTGTCAATTGTTGTTGGTGTTCCCCCTTAGTTGGTGCTGTCATACTTGAGGTTGCTGGGTATAAACATTTTTCAACTGATCTTCCTAGCGCTGAGTCTGCCTTTTGCTTGATTCCTCTGTGTTCAGCTTCCTGCTGAGACACAGTTTTCTTACTGGCTTCAGGTTGGGAAGTTGGTCCTGTTTTTGCTGTGATTTCCTTTGTGACTGCATCTTCCCTTGCTTGCTTCCCTTCCTTGAGTCTTTCCAGATAAAATTAAATGATTCCACTGAGTGTTTTCTTCAGTCGAAATCTTCCAATGGTTGCCTGACCTTCAGCTTGAGCTCTCTGTACACTGTCTAATTCGGCTAAATGTTGCTTCTTTAGCTGATTGACTACATAACCTGCCCAATTGAATTCTATTTCATCCCAGATAATGTTCATCAGATAAATGTCTTCTTTAGATAGTGTACTGATTCCTTTGGATTTTCCAATGACATGCTTGCGGAGCCATCTGTTGAGGTGTCCAAATTCTGGCTTGATTTTGTCAACATGAATACCAACTTTGATTGGTACCGTAGAAAAAGTTAGCTTCTTTAGGATTGAAGTCCTATCCAATGGTAGGGTAGATAAATCATTGATGTCACGAGATGAATTTATGGCCCAAAAAGTGACATCATGACTCTTTCGTTGATAGCAATACGATCTCCATGAACTGTTGTCATTAGGGAGTCTCTTACTAAACGCATATTTTGCCAAAATTGCAAAATACCTTCCAAATCACATTTTTCTTTGAATGTAACTTCCAGAATATTTCTTAATCCTGGTTGTTTTTCAATCTTTGCACAAATGTGACTTGCTAACTGAGTGTTTTGACACATAGCTTCATACATTTCGAATGAAAGTTCATCTAGCTCTGTTATTAGTCTTTCTTGTTTGGATTTGTCTGAAGTGGCCATATTTTGGTGTGAACGCAAAGATTGATTTTTGAGAGGAGAGGTGTAACATCCCGAAATTTTTGACTTTCTAATTAATCGGTAAAGGATTCGGTCATTTTGGGAGATATTTGATTAGTAATTAAATGGAGGGATTAATTAATAATTAAAAAGGAATTTTATAATTCTTTAATTTTCTTAATTAAAAGAAAAGAAAATTAATAATTAAAAAGTAGTAATAAATAATTAAAAAGGAATTAAAAGGATTTTTATTTCCTTTCTCCTTCCTTATTTCCCCAAAAACAGCGTGAAACCCCAAATCAAACCCTTTGCCGCCGATTCTTGTGAAGAGAAGGAGAGAAAAATTTCTCCTTGGTGTTGAGGATTGTTGCCGTTGTCGTTGTCGTCGGTAAGGGTCGCCTTCTTGTTTCCTACAATTCGAGCATGACGATCGGCCGGCAAAAGGCCATGGCCGATCCATACATGCGTGTGGGGGGGGGGGGATGATGTCTTTTCGGTTTGCCTTTTTATTCATTGGAATTTTGTTGTAATTTTAGTATCTTTTCTTCTATCTATAGATATAGATTCGAGCTTCGTTGAGGAACATTTCTAACTTAGCAAGGGCTTTAAAAAACGCAGCAATTCCGGTAAGGATATTTCTAAGTTACGTTTTCGTTTGGTTCGAAAGATGGGACTTTTAGTAATGTATAGGGTGGTGTAAGTTGTTTGGGTTGTGTAGCATTGTTGATCAGGATTTTAAGTACAAGTTGGGGCTGTTTGCTGTGTTTTTAGAATGTATAGGCCTTTGTGTTTGTGCTTGGAAGCAGAAAACAAATTGCTGTAAATCTTTTGTCAAAAGCGTTTACGTGGTTGGTCATGCTTTGGAGTATTAAATGTCCGTAAAATGTGTTTGGGTTTGGGTTACAAGTTATAAATGTTATGGTGCTGTTATATGAGGCTTTCTGTGATAAATTGCTGCTATTTGCTGATTTTTTTTATGAAGAGTCGAACGGAAAACCATGTCGAAATCGCTAGGGTTCTTGCTGAAACCCAGGGTGGACGAGCGTCCTAACTTTGTGGACGGGCGTCTTCTTTGGGGGCACATCTCAGACGGGCATCTGGGGTACCTGGACGAACGTCTGAGGTGCTAAAATCGATTCAGGATGTAACAGGTTCTGTTGGACGAGCGTCTAAGTCATATGGACGGGCGTCTGCCTTGGGTATATTTCAGACGGGCGTCTGGATCATCTGGACGGGCGTCTGAGGTGTTAAAATTGATTCAGGATGTAACAGTTTTTGGTGGACGAGCGTCTGAGTTCTTGGACGGGCGTCCAGTAGAGTTTTTGGACGGACGTCCAGCCTTCCAAACGGGCATCCAGGTTGTTTTGTCTCCTTTCCTTGTTGGTTGTTGTTCAACCTTATGAACAAGTGTTGGAAGTCATGTTTGATGAGTCAGGGATATTGACATCACTGTGGGATTTGGATTTTAGGCATTGAAGTTTGTAGACCCATAGTGGTCGAGCCGGATAGGGTAGCACCCGAAGCCGGGAACCCGGGAAGGTTTCCTTACGACTTCAATGACCTTAACGTATTTGGGGAGTTGCAGACATTGGTATGGTCGGGCCGAATAGGGTAGCACCCGAAGCCGGGAACCCGGGAAGGTTTCCTTGCACCCCAGTACGCGATGGCCCATTTAATTAATGGTACCATTGGATGAGCTTTAGGATCCTCCTCTTTAGGGGTTTACCCTTTTGAGGGATGTGCACATTCGGGACCTTTAGGTATAGATGGAGTGTGGTGTTCTGTATCTTCTATGTATGGGTTGAATCATTTATGGTTTGGTTGTATCCTTTATGGATTGGTGGCATTTTTTTCATGATGTTGGTCTTGACGTATGGTTTGAAAGTCTTAATTCAACTTGTCAGTTAACTTTCGTTTTCGTATACTAGATTTATCCTTACTCAACTTTTAGTTGACATTACTGCTTCTGGTTGATCCTGCTATGATCCATTTATGGGGAACAGATTCTTAGCAGGTATTCCGGTTGGGTGATAGCTTGTTGCTGGGAGGTTGCGGGGATTTGAGAGCCACGTAGCCACAGTCACACGCTTGCATTTTATTTGGATTTTTTTTTTAAAACCTTGAAATTTTGGATCTTCCGCACGTTTTCATATTTCTTTTAAGAGATTGTAATTACTTTAACCTCTTTAATAATGAATGGTGGATGTTTATGTTCCTTCTGTTGTGGGATGTTGGATATTACTGTCACGACTGTGTGTCGTGAAGTGACATTACGGTGACCAATACCGGCGGCTGACGGGATTGGAAACCGGGGTGTTACAAGAGGAATGCGAAGTGTCTGATTATGTTTTTATGAGAGAGACAAGGAATTTGAAATTTTATTGAAAGTAGTGTGAACGAGGGATGAATAAATAGGTAGGATATTTTGGCGGTTGAGTAGTACAACTTTTCAAATTCCATGATGGTTTGGGTAACCAATGTATGCACTGTTCTGACAATCGTGGGGTGTACATGCATGCAATATTCTGACAAAAAGAGCTGCAGTAATTAAATGAGATATAACCGCTGTCGCTTTTATCTTGTCAACCTTTGACTTAAGTTGATCGATAAAACCGAGATTGAAGTCGGTTTGTAGATATAACTTCGGGCCAAGAAAAAGTCCATCGGGCCGATTTTAGTTGATCGCTTTGAAATTGTTGATGTCAATGACTAATCACATTAAGTGAGCGCACTCAAAGATAACAAAGATTAATTCCTTGATGAATTTCTCGCTTAACGATTTCAACCGACTTTGATTATCCCTAATTCGAGTTCTTAGTTTGGCAAATCTGTCTTTGTCCAAAGTGGCTTTGTAAAGATATCTGCGGTGATCTTGATGAGTACATAAAGAACATGATATCCTTTTTCTCTGCATGATCTCTTATGAAGTGGTGACGCACATCAATGTGCTTTGTCCTTGAGTGTAAAACTGGATTATCAGTGATTGCAATTGCACTTGTGTTATCACACATTATATGAATCATTCCTTCTTCTATCCCATAATTCCTTAATTGCTGTCTAATCCATAAAACTTGAGCACAACAACTTCCAGCTGCTATGTATTCAGCTTCAGCTGTAGAAGTTGAGATTGTGTTTTGCTTCTTGCTAAACCATGACACAAGTCTATTTCCTAGTAACTGACATGTGCATGATGTGGTTTTTCTGTCCACTTTACATCCAGCATAATCTGAATCTGAATAAGTGATTAGCATGAATTCTTCTTCTTTTGAATACCAAATTCCAACTCCATCTGTGTCTTTCAGATATTTCAATGTTCTTTTCACAACAGTGAGATGACTTTCTTTTGGTTTTGACTGAAATCTTTACACCGACAGAAAAAGATATATCTGGCCTACTTGCTGTGAGATAGAGTAAGCTTCCAATCATCCTTCTGTAAAGTGTTTGATCAACATCTTTCCCTTCTTTGTCTTCATCTAATCAGATGTTGGTCCCCATTGGTGTAGAAATTCCAGTTGATTTTTGCATGCCAAACTTTTTGATAAGTTCTCTTGTATACTTGGTTTGGTGAATGAAAATCTCATCATCTAATTGTTTAACTTGTAATCCAAAGAAGTAATTCAATTCTACCATCATACTCATTTGGAATTTGCTTTTCATCAGACTTGCAAATTTCTCACATAATTGTTCATCTTCCGATCCAAAAATGATGTCATGAACATAAATTTGAACAAGTAGAGTATTTTCACCATTTTTCATTCTGAATAAAGTTTTGTCTATAGTTCCTTTGATGAATCCATTATCCACTAGAAACTGAGATAGAGTTTCATACCAAGCTCTTGGTGCTTGTTTAAGTCCATATAGAGCTTTCCTTAGTCTGAAAACTTTGTCAGCTTGATCTTTGATTTCAAATCCAGGTGGTTGTTGAACATATACTTCTTCTACAAGAATTCCATTTAAAAATGCACTTTTAACATCCATCTGGTAAACTTTGAACTTCTTATGTGCTGCAAAGGCCAGAAATAGTCTAATTGCTTCTAATCTTGCAACTGGTGCGTAGGTTTCATCAAAGTCTATGCCTTCTGCTTGAGAGTATCCCTTAGCTACAAGTCTAGCTTTGTTTCTGATGATATTCCCATCTTCATCAAGTTTGTTTCTGAAAACTCATTTGGTTCCAATGATATGCACATGAGCTGGTCTTTCTACCAATTCCCATACTTGATTTCTTTCGAACTCATTCAGTTCTTCTTGCATAGCTAGAATCCAATCTGGATCTTTTAAAGCTTCTTCAATTTCCTTAGGTTCAGATTGTGAAAGAAAACATGCAATCATTGCATCTAGTTGATGTCTAGTTCGAATGCCAGTTTGAGTATCACCAATTACTTGTTCTTCAGGGTGATCTCTCATCCATTGATACGTGGGTGTCTGTATCAAGGTGTTTATATCTTCTTCGACAGATTCTTCAGGAGCTGGTTCTTGAATTTCTTCAGTTGGATCAGGAACATGTAGTTCAGGTGTGGTTTGTTGAGTAGTTTGAAACTGAGACTGATTTGGATCTGAACGTTCTGAAATTTGTAGTCTCCCAATGTCAACAATAATCGGTTCGCAAGACTGTAATCGAGGCCGAGAACCGTTCAGTCTGTCTTCGCTTGTTTCACCAGGGAAGTTTGGTTCATCAAATACCACGTGAATTGATTCTTCATGCTTGAGTGTCATTTTGTTTAATACTCTAAAAGCTTTGATGACACTTGAGTAGCCCAGAAAAATTCCTTCATCAGCTTTTGGCTGAAAAACATGAAGTTGATCTTTCCCATTGTTGTGTATGAAACATTTGCTTCCAAAAGCATGAAAGTAGGAAACATTTTTTTTTCTTCCATTCCAAATTTCATAAGGAGTCTTCTCATGTCTTTTGTTCATGAGAGCTCTGCTTTGTGTATAACAAGCGGTGTTAATCGCTTCGCCCCATATCTTTCGGTAGTTTAGCTTCACGGATCATAGTCCTCCCCGCTTCTTTGAGTGTTCAGACACTCTTTCACTTTACACCATTCTGTTGAGGTGTTCTGTGGCGGCCAGGTTGGTGTAAGACACCATTCTCTTCACAATATTCAATAATTACGCTGTTGAGAATTCAGTTCCTTTATCTCGATCTTATTTTCACAAATCGATGCTCCTTTCTCGATTCAAGTCTCTTGAGTAGTTCAAGAAGTCTTTGCTTAGTTTCACTATTCTTGGTTAAGAAAATTACCCAAGTGTACCTTGAAAAATCATTTACTACTACCAATGTATACTTCTTTCCACTGATACTAATTGGTGTAATAGGTCCAAATAAATCCATGTGTAATAACTCCAGATGTCTGGTTGTTGAATGCTGAGACTTGGTCTTGAAACTTGCATTTTTTTGCTTTCCTTGTTAACAAGCGTCACATAAGCTGTCCTTCTTATATGATATTTCCGGTATTCCAATGACTAATTGTTTCTTAACAAGTGTGTTGATGTCATCAAAGTTGAGATGACTCAGTTTCTTGTGCCATAACCAAATGATTTCTGATTTGGTATGCACAAGCAAACAAGTTTCAGCAACGGCTGTTGTCCAGTCTACTACATACATATTTTCTTTTCTTCTTCCGGCTAAAACAACTTGATAGGCTGATTCGCTGACGACAACGCAGAAGTCTTTGTCAAAAGTAACTTTGTACCCCATATCACAGAATTGACTGGTGCTGAGTAGATTGTAGTGTAATCCTTCTACATAAGATACATTCTTGATTGTAAGACCATTCCTAATTAAGGTACCATATCCTTTGGTGTATCCAGGTTTGTCTTTACTTCCAAAATTTACCTTTGGTCCATCTTTTGCAATAAAATCACTGAGACAGTCTTTGCTCTTTGTCATGTGCCTAGAGCAACCACTGTCAAAGTACCAAATTTCCTGCAATAAAAATTAAATAATTTTAGGCACCCAACTCAGTTTGGGTCCATAGGGGTCAGTTGTCAGTACAACTCTGGGGATATATCCTTTAGGTATTCTTCGGATATTGTTGAACTTGTTTTCATATAGGTAAGCCACACTCCCATTGTGTCTATGCTTGGATTGTGTCTTATTTATATGATCTCTCGGATCTTTTGGCTGAAATTTATTTCCATCATGATTTCTATTAAAACTTGAATAATAACCATCATTCCTTTTGTACTGAGGTCTGGACTGACCTTGGTACTGGGGCTTTTGCTGAGAGCTAAGATTAGCTCTCTGCTGATTTTTGGACTGAAACTTGTGATAAGTTCTCTGTCTAGAATGATTGTCATTGTTAGTTTTATTAGTGGATGCAGTAAAATTCCAATCATCATCAGTGGGGTATAATCTTCCTTTCCCCCTAAATGTGTGAATCTTTGAATGATTGACATTCTTGGATTTACTTTGATTGTAATTTTTCTGGTTCTTGACTTGATTGGTTTTGTGCACTGGTAGTTGATTTCCCGATTCGGTTTTCTTGATACAAATTGATTTACCATTTGGTTTATCCTTGTTGGTAAATCCAGTTGTTTTCTTGGAAAACTGATTTATCCTATGTGATACTGGCTTTACTGGTTCAGTAATTTTCTCAGTTTGTGGAAGTTGTTCAGCTACAAATTTAATACCAGTTTGGGAACTAGGTTTGGCAGCTTTACTGGTTCCATTCTTAGAAGATTGCTGTGTATCAAATCCTAAACCCGTCTTGTCTCCATACAGTTTTCCGTATTTTAATCCAGTAACTGAACTTGATTGAGCAAATGAATCGCTTCTCATTCGTCGATCTGATGGTCGATCTTTGAATCTTTTCTTTATCGCTTTTAGTCGGTTTCAACATTTTTTGTTCAGACTTCAATCTTTCAACTTCAAGAATTAGATTCTCTTTCTCAGCTTTAATTGATTCATAACCAGCTTGAATAGTTACTAGCTGATTCACCAATTCGTCAAGAGTTTCTTCTAATTCTAGATTTTTTGGATTGGAGTCGTGATCGAATAAGAACATGCATTTTGCATGGAAATTTGAGCTGAGGAATATTTAGAATTGGATTCACATACCTCATTTGGATCTTCCATGTGTGCCATTAAAGCTGTGTCATCTGATAGTCTTTCAGTACCAGCTTCATAATCTGACTCATCTCCAGCAAGGAGTGCTCATCTACCAATTCTTCTTGTTGGAGTCTTCTTGGTCAGTTCTGGACATTCAGCTTTATAATGTCCATGTTTCTTGCAGTTGAAACAGAGATATTCATCATCTTTTCTTTTCTAAGGAGTCCTCTTGATGAACTTCTGAGTGACTGGGTGTCCACTCTTCATTCTTCGAATTCTGTTCATCATTAGAGCCATCTGTTCTTCCATTTAATCCAATTCATGAAGATTGCTTGATGAGTTTTCTTGAATGTCATTTGATGCTACTGTAAGTACTGTGGTCTTTGGTTCCTCCAGAGCTTTGATTATTGCAGATGTACTTGTAAAATCTTCGCTAAATTCATAAGCTTTCAAGTCTGAGAAGATTTTGAATGAATCCTCTATGTCAAGTCTTCTAGATTCTTCCATAGCAGTGACTTTCATTTTCCAGCACATTGGTAATGCCTTCAAGATTCTTGTGTTGATAACTTTCTTTGAGTACTCAATTTTGAGTAGATCTAGTTCATCCATGATAGCACTGAATCTTGTTTCCATTTGGTCAATGGTTTCTCCGGATTTCATCTTGAAATTCTCAAACTTTTGTTTTGCAACAGAAATTTTATTTTCCTTGATTGAATCTGTTCCTTCACAAACAAGTTTTAGTTTGTGCTACATTTCCTTGGCAGTTGTGCATTCTTTCACTTTTAGGTACATGTTGCTGTCAAGAGTTCTGAGGATAAAATCCATAGCAACATTGTTGAGATTGTTTCTCTTGCGATCATCACTAGTCCATTCGGATTTGGGTTTTGCAACTCGAACTTGCTCTCCACCAACAGTTTGCATGTGAGTGATCTGGATTGGTCCATCAGTGAGTACATCCATCATTTCATCATGAGTAGTTGCTAGAAAAGTCTGCATACGACGTTTATATTCGTCAAATCTGTCCATGTTGCACATAAGCATCTGTCTCGCATATTGATTGTTATCCATTGTGAGTGAGTGAAGATAGATAGTAAAATAAGTGGAACTGAGCTTTCAAATGAGAACAACTAGAGGAGATATAGAGCAAATGATATCTTGTCAAAGAAACACTGCTCTGATACCAATTGCTGAAATGTCTATCTTTTTCCGAGCCTTGATTTTGTTTTGTTTTGCTCAGGACGAGCAAAAGCTAAGTGTGGGGGAGTTGTTAACGGTGATTTTTACGATATATATGATATTATTTCGTAGCAATTTCCTTCGTGTTTTATTACTTTTTATAGAAAAGTAAGTGTTTAAAGGATTTATTGAAAGAATGAAGTTTGAAAGATGTTTAAGTGCAAAATCGAGTTCTTTACGTGACTTTATTATCTATTTACGTGATTTTACATTTTGCATGTTTTTGTCGTGTTGTAGGTACGCTTACATGTTATGGAGGAAGCTAAAACGACGTTTAACTGAAGATTGAATAGAATGAGGAAGATGCATATTGAAGACTGAACGCACGTTTGCCATCCGTCCAACCTGGACTGGCGTCCACTGGAGCTACTCAATTCAGGAAAGCATGATTTTTACCCAAACGGGCGTCTAGAAGAGTGGACTGGCGTCCAGGAGGAGAAGTTGGATCAGGATGTTCAGATTTTTAGTGAACGAGCGTTTGAAAATGTTTAGGACGGGCGTTTGAGAAGACTCGGCCCGACTCGAAGATTTTTGACACTATGGACGGGCGTCCAGCCACCGCCTTCGCTGAAACCGACCTAAAAACCTATTTATAGTCGCGTTTTTTTCCAACCCTAAACACACAATTCGATCCCTGGCCGCCCCAGGCCCTTGAGGGAAGCGCCTAGCTGCGCTTTTCCACCATCATAAACATCTTTTTTCTTCTTTTTATTTATATGATTTGTATTCCAACGATGAGCTAAGGCTAAGGCTAGAACGAGCTTTGTGAAGCCAATTCTCAAAGCTGCGTTTGATTTACGACATTGGATTTGATTTTGTGAGTTTTTATTTAAAGTTGTTTCTTTATTACGCTTTTGTATTGATTTTGCAATTTATATCGAGAGATGGTTGCTTTGTGATGTTTAACGTTTGATGAAAATCGTTGTTGAACTGAGATCACCGTAGTAAAGATGGGATTTTTAACCTAAAAATAACGAGAGTTGCTAGGTTATATTTCTAGGTTGCTAGATTGAGAGATCTTACACCTTTGTTATGGAAGCGTTAATCTTTAAGATCGAGAGATGAAAGATTAATAGGCGAATTATCTACGAGAGTAGAAATTCATACCTTTGATAGGTCAACCACATCTTTATTAAACCTTCACTAAACGATCTAGAGTAGAAATTGAGAGTTCCGAGATAGGTGGATCATTGCTTGTTCCTCGTTAACTTAATTGAAAGAATCATTGTGCCTTGTTCTTTGTTGCTAGCTTAAAATTTTATTTTCATTTTAGTTTATAGATTAGAGTTATTTTCGTTCGCAATTATCTTTCCTGGCTTTGGATTGACAATCCTCTGTCCAGTTTATATTTTTCGTGACAACCCTTAGAAAAATTAAGAACTAGATAAACCTCGATTCCCTGTGATTCGACTCCGGTATTAACCTCTATACTACGATCCCTGCACTTGGGGTAAACCGAATTATTTTTATTGCTTGTTTATTTTGCTTAGTTATCGCACATCTTATCCCCAGTATAAACCGACAGATATGTTGTAGGGATTATCCTCTGAGTATGTCAGGAAGGTCCTAAATGTGTTCTATCATCTTTTTCGGGATATGTCACGTTTTGTAGGGTGCATGTTATAAGTATCATTCATTTCTAGTTTGAAGGGGGTATTAGCTAGTTTGCTTTGAAATTTTCAAGTTTGGACTTAGTGGAAGTTTGTTATGGCTTTGCACACACACCGGGGTGAACCTCTAAGTTATTGCATATGCGTTATATTTGCTGAGATGTCTATCTTTTTTCCGAGCCTTGGTTTTGTCTTGTTTTGCTCGGGACGAGCAAAAGTTAAGTGTGGGGGAGTTGTTAAGGATGATTTTATTTGATTTATATCGTTATATTTTGTAACAATTCTCCCCATATTCATATAATTCGCATATAAATTAAGTGTTTAATTGATTTATCGAGCAAATGAGTTTCTAAACGGTTGATTCGCAAAATTGGTTAATTTATATGTTTTATTGATGATTTTATGTTTATTTGGATATTATTACATTTTGCGATGTTTTTAATGACTTGTAGATGCATAATTGCCGCTCAAAAGATGATTGAAAGAAGATAAGTGTCGGATTTAATTGATGGAAAAGAGATAAGGAAGATTTGAATAGAAGAAAAGAGATAAAGATGGAGAAATCGAAGTCCAAGTCCACTAAACGATCGTTCAAGTCCCGTCCAGTGGACGGGCGTCTAAGCAAGTGAACGGGCATCCAGGCTGAAGAGTTTGATTCAGATTTTTGAGATATTTAGTGGACGAGCGTCCAAATTAAAGAAGGACGGGCGTCTGATCATGACTCGGCCCGATTCGAAGTTGATATTGAAGACCGGACGAGCGTCCAGCAGAGTGAACGTCTGTCCTTCGAATGACTCAGCCAAACCGACCTTAGAATCTATAAATACCAGCGTTTTCTCACACATAAATATATATATTCGAACCCTAAACCCTAGGGGCGGCTCAGCTGCGTTTTTCCTTTGTTAACACTCAGTTTTAATGCTTATATTTTCTAGTTAGATTCAAACACTTTTATGTACTTTTATTCAAGTAATTCGAGCTTCAAAGTGATGTTAAGAGGCTAGACCTCTATTGAACAAGCGTTGTGAAGCCATCCGATCAACAATTCAATTCCGTTTCTCGATTGTCTTGTGAGTTTTTAATTCAAGTTGTTTCTTTATTATGTTATTCATGTTATTTACGCAATTTATATCGAAAGATATTTGCATGTTGATTGTTTATATTGATGAGAATCATGTTAAACCCTAGATCGCCATAATCAAGAATAGATCTTTGATCTAAATAACGAGAGTTATTAGGTTGGATTTTTAGGTTAGAAACTTATAAATTTCACACATTGGGTTAGAAAGCGTTAATCTTTAGGTCGAAAGATAGAAGATTAATAGGCAAACTTGTCTAAGAAATTAGGAGCTCATACCTTGTCTAGGTGAATCACAACTTGGTTAGAAAACACGAGATAATCGAGATAGAAATTGATTGTTGTAGGATAGGTGGATCAATAGCTTGTTCACTCGTAAATTTTTGATTAAATCACTTGAACTTGAATTGCTTAGTAAATTTACAATCTTTATTTCATAACAGATTTAGAATGGATTTAGTTTAGATAATTTTGTTCGCAACCATATTTTCCTGGCTTTAGATCTCGATCTTCTGTCCAGTTATTCTTATTGTTAGTTTCGTTTTTCGTTTTAGTTCTTCACTATTTTATTTTCATATCTTTTTAGTAGTAATTGTGACATAGTTAGGTTAGATAATAAAAACTAGAGTAAGCAACCCCGATTCCCCGTAAGATCGACCCGGTATCAACCTCTACACTACGATCCCTAGCTTGGGGTATACCGGATTTATAAATTTATTACTTGTTTGTTTTCATTGCAAAAATACGTGAACATGTTTTTGGCGCCGTTGCCGGGGAGCCGGACGGTTGTCTAGTTTTTATTTTCGTTAGTCATTTAATTTAGATATTTTGTTTTTAGTTTCTGTTTTTCGTAAGGTAAAAATCTTTGTTTTGCTTATGTTCGTATTTTACCCAGTCAGACGAGCGTCTGGTTATCCAGACGTCCGTCCTGTTCATTCTCCAGGCAGACGCCCGTCCAGTAACTTGGACGCCCGTCTGGCCTGTCTGCCACCACTTTCCCTCTTTGTTCGTTCTCGTTAGATAACTAGATTTTGGTTTCGGTTTATGCAAACTCGGAGTCAAAATGGGCCACTACTCTATACCCCTGACCTCGAACGGACCATAGTCCGACCAAACAGGAGAAGACTCCGTTTTCCGGACCTCCATGACGAAGAGAACATAGTCGATCGAGATATCGAGCAAGATCTAGCTCAAGAGATCGAAAATATAGTCATTATGGCTGCGGAAGATAGACGTACGTTGGCTAATTACGCCATGCCTGGCGAAGTCAAGGTCAACCCGGCTATCGTTCTACCAACCATTAATGCACCTACCTTTGAACTGAAACCTGGGCTTATCCAGATGATGCAAAGATGCATCGATTTTTCACGGGTTTCAGTCAGAAAATCCTCATACTCACTTACACACGTTTCTAGAGATATGCGGTACAACTCACATCCAAGTAGTAAGTGAGGATGCTATAAAACTTAAACTGTTTCCATTTTACTTACGAGGAGGCAAAAGAGTGGTACCACTCTCTCCTTCAAAACCATCCTACATGGGCGGAACTCGAGAAAGTGTTCCCGAGTCAATACTTCCCACCTTCTAAGACAAATTTGATGTTTAAGTGATATTTTCACATTCTCGCTGTAAGGAAAATGAGTCGTTTTTTCGAGTGTTGGAAGAGGTTTAAGTCTCTTCTTAGAAAGTGTCCCCATCATGGCTTGCCGTTACAAAGGAAAGTCAATACTTTTTTTTCAAAGGGATTGACCGAGCTCACGAAGGGCATGGTCAATAGTTCTTCTGGTGGGGCATTTTTTATGAAAACACCAAGAGGGGTGGGCATTATTCGAGGATATTGCCAAATACAATTATGCCCCCTCATATCAAGCTATCCAAGCACCTCCTCCTCCCAAGATCGAGGAGGTGAATATGCAAAGTCTGATCACTATGCTGTAAAAGCAGATGGCAGCTTCTCAAATTTCTCCTAATCCGATCAATCAGAATTCTTCCTTTCAACAGAACTCTCAATTTCTGTACTGTGAAAATTGTTGTCAGACTGGCCATATGGTTGGCCAGTGTCAATTTGTCTCCCTATTTGCTTATCAAGTTAATACTGTTCATGACAATGGACAGTATAATCCAGTCACATGTCAGAACTGTGACAATGTGGGGCATACATCTCGTTTCTGTCCTATGAACGGACAAAATGCTGAAGTTAACGCTTTCTATGGCCAGTCCAATCAAAGTTTTCTAATCAATTCTCTGGCCAGAGTAATTCTCAAAACCAGGGTTTTAGTCAGAATCAAAATTTCAATCCAAATTCGAATTTTAATCAAAATCGAAACTTCAATCGAAACCCTACTTACAACCAAAACCAGAACTCCAATTTTTCCAATCAGAATCAGAGGTTCAGTCAGAATTGGCCTAACAACTCTAATTCTACATTTCAGAATCGGTCCAGCCAGCCTTATCCGCAGAACTTCCAAAACTCTCAAGGCCCCTCGCACTCGAATGATATCCAAGCTGAATGGAGCTCCTTTTGGGAGGAGCAAAATAAAAACATGCAACTCCTGATGAGCACAAACAAGAATCTTGAGAGGCAAATAGGGCAATTAGGCGAACAGTTAGCCACAGACCCCAGGCGGTTGCCTGCTTCATAGAAAAGAATCCAAAGGGTGGTCAAGTTGCTCAGCCGATTTGAATAATAGCCAATGCACCGACCGGTACCTTCAATTCCGTGACGGTAGAGAAGAGGCCAGTGCGATGAATTTAAGGTTAGGTACTCAACTGAGTGGTCCCCTCACCAGGAAACCACTAACCCCTCCTCGCCAAATGATAAGGCGGGAGGGAAGTCGAGCACCTACGCCCTTGGTCAAGAAAGAGAATACTCGGTGGTCGATCCCCGAGAGGTGAAAGAGTTGGAAGTCCTCGTGTGGTCGAACCCCGAGGAATGAAGAATCAAGTGAGAGTCAGGAGGCTGACCCCCGGACTAGTAAGAAGAATGAAAAAGTGGTGAGGTGGAAGGACTTGGAAGACAAAACTGTCAGTTCATCCTCGAAGAAAGTTTTTTCTGAGAGTGACTTGAACAAGCTTCCATTTCCACCTAGAAAAAGCAACATTTCCTTGAATGAGGATAAAAAGTATGAAAAAGTGCTAAACCTTCTGAAAAATACCCAGGTTAATCTTCCATTATCCGAGGTTTTGGTTGAGATGCCTAAGTATACCAAATTCATCAAGGATGTTGTTTCTTCTAAGAAGAAGTTAGCAGACATGGATCGGTTGATTGGTGAGGATTGCTCTATGATTAATTATGAAGATCTACCAATCAAGAGGGGTGACCCTGGGAAATTTGTGCTCACATTGCTGATGGGAGGCCTAGTCATCCCAAACTCTTTATGTGACCTGGGTGCATCCATAAGCCTGATGCCATTGTCTGTCTGCAAACAGCCTTGGGTTAGACAATCTTCTAGAACCCACCACCATGAATCTTCAATTCGCGGATAGATCTTCCAAGAAAGCCATGGGAATATTAAAGGACGTGTTAGTTCAAATTGATAGATTTACCTTCCAGGTTGACTGCACGCTCGACATAGAGAAGGATGAGAATGTCCTCTAATTCTTGGAAGGCCTTTTCTGCTCTGACCAGAGCCCTCATTGACCGTGTGATGGTGGGCAAGTGACGATACGAGTTGGTGATCAAGAGGTGAGTTACAATGTTTCCAAAGCTATCCGTAGACCTCTCGAAATACCAACCGGCTTCTCCATTGACGATATATGTCCGATGACTTCAATGATTTCATGGAAAAGCAAGTCATGGTCATTGCAATGAATACTGAGCGACTAGTTGAGAAGTCAATAATCATGGTGTGGTGAATCTAGAACAGTTAGAAGTTTGAATTTGAGGATGAGTTGTTGAAAGGAGAAGCTTTGGCGATAGGACCACTAAGTAAACGCAATGATGTTGAGTTGAAAAGTGGAGATCTTAAATCAAGTTTGGAAGACCCCCTGCAGATCCGCATCAAGCCGCTGCTAAACATCTAAAGTATGTGTTTTTAAGAGAAGGTGACAAGCTTCCATTAATTATATCTCACCAAGTCAGATCGATTAGAAGAAATGGAGCCGTAAACGCGTCTTGAGGAAAACGAGAAAGCCTTTGGTTGGCAAGTAGAGACATCGAGGATATCTCCCGACATCCTGTATGCATAAAATCAAGACCAAGAGGGTGCGAAATGTGTTAGACATACCCTGAGAGGAGGCTCAACCTCATATGCAAGAGGTGGTCAAGAAGGAAATTATCAAGTCGTTAGATATGGGTATCATATACGCAATCGCGACAAAGTGAATGGGTATCCCCTACTCGGTAGTTCCCAAAAAGAGGAATTACTATTGAGAAGAATGAGAAGGGAGAAGAAATAGCACCGAGGCTCTTCATCGTTATAGAGTCTCAGATCGACTATAGAAAGCTCAATGAGGTTACAATGAAAGATCATTTCCCCCACCATTCATTGACCAGATGCTAGGCGCTCAAGCGGGACACGCATTCTCTTCAAGCTCTGGATGGATATTCGGATATTTTCGAGATACCCATCTATCCAGCTTGACCAACAAAAGACCACTTTCACCGCCTCTTATGGTACATTCGCTTACAAAGCGGATGCCATTTGGTCTTTGCAATGCCCCAGCTACATTTCAAAGATGTATGCTGGCTATCTTTGACGGGCTAGTTGAAAAGTGTATGGAAATTTTCATGGATGACTTTTCGGTCTTTGGTCAATCCTTCGATGATTTTCTTGACAATCTTGACCAGGTCTTATCCAGATGTGTGGAAAAGAACTTAGTCCTAAACTCGAAAAGTGCCATTTCGGTAGATGAGGGAATAGTTCTTGGCCACAAGATCTCTGCCAAAGGTATTGAGGTAGACAGGGCCAAAGTAGAAGCTATCGAGAAGATGAGTTATCCTAAGAATGTGCGCGAAGTCAAAGGTTTTCTTGGACATGTCGGTTTCTATAGGAGATTCATTCAAGACTTTTCCAAGATAGCCAAGCCCCTGTCTACACTACTTAAAGAAGACGTTGTATTCGGTTTTGATGAAAGTTGCAAGCAAGCGTTTGAGGAGCTTAAAAGTCGATTAATCTCCGCACCGATCCTAATTTCGCATGACTGGAATCTTCCCTTTGAGCTTATGTGCGATGCATCAAACTATGCTGTTGGCGCAGTCTTAGGACAGAGAATAAAAGGAAAATTCCAGCCAATCTATTACGCCAGTCACACACTAAATCCGTCTTAAGTAAACTACACGACGACTGAAAAGGAATTATTGGCCGTAGTCTTTGCTATGGACAAGTTTCGTAGTTACTTGTTGGGTGCTCAAGTGGTTGTGTGGACTGATCACGCTGCTTTGCGATCTTGATGACAAAGAAAGAGGCTAAGCCGCGCTTACTACGTTGGATACTGATCCTACAAGAGTTTGATGTCCAAATTAAAGACAAAAAGGGCAGTGAAAACGTAGTGGCTGATCATGTTTCAAGAATGTTGAGTGAGGAAAAGGATGACCCTGACGATATAGATCTTTACTTTCCTCTGGAGAATGTCATGCTTATCGACGGTTGTGCCCCAGATGTTCCATGGTATTCCTCCATCGTAAACTACCTTCATTCCCAATATCTTGATCCAAAATTGTCATATCATCAGAAGAAGAAATTCTTCTCTGATTTGAAAACATTCATTTGGGATGAACCTTACCTCTTCAAGATTTGTAAAGATGGTTTGCTGAGAAGATGTGTTCCTGAATCTGAGCAACGTGATATTATTGAGCAATGCCACAGTGGACCCACAGGCGGTCACTTTGGTCCTTGGAAAACCGTTGCTAAAATATTTCAATCCGGCTTCTATTGGCCCACGATCTTTAAAGATACAGAAGCATTCTGTAAAGCTTGTGATAGGTGTCAAAGAACCGGAACTTTAACAAGGCGTGTCGACATGCCGTTGAAACCCATCCTAGAATATGAAGTCTTTGATGTATGGGGTATCGATTTTATGGGACCATTCCCATCATCTTGTGGAAATAAGTACATCTTAGTCTGCATGGACTACGTATCGAAATGGGTGGAGGCTCAAGACACGTCTCACAATGATCATAAGACGGTCATGAAGTTTCTAAAGAAAAACATCTTTGTGAGATTCGGGTGTCCACGCGCCTTGATTAGTGATGAAGGGACACACTTTTGCAACCGACCTCTGGAGAAAGTGCTTGAGAAATATGGTGTCCGGCATAAAACTGGCACACCATATCATCCTATGACTAGTGGTCAGGTTGAAAGAAGCAACCAAAGTTTAAAGAGGATCCTGGAGAAAACAGTTAACGGCCATAGAAAAGACTGGAGTCTAAAGTTGGATGATGTACTGTGGGCATATCGAACTGCCTATAAGACCCCATGGGTACATCACCCTATCAAATGGTTTATGGTAAACTATGCCACTTGCCAGTTGAGTTAGAGCATAGCGTATTGGGCCACGAAGTTTTTGAACTTCGATATCCAATCTTGTGGAAAACACCGACTGCAGCAATTGCATGAGTTAGACGAATTTAGACTTCAGGCCTACGAAAGTGCCAGGATAAGTAAGGAAAAGACAAAATTCCTTCACGATGCCAAAATCAAGAAGCGAGAATTCCAAGTTGGGGAACAAGTTTTATTGTACAATTCCAGGTTACATCTGCTCTCGGTAAGCGAGAGGACACGATGGTCCGGTCCTTTGAAATTCTCCAAATCATTCCTGGAGGTGTTTTAGAACTACGAGGTTATGGTGACCAAATTGCCGTTCAGTGAATGGTCAAAGTGCAAGCATTACATTTGTCAAGCCAAGGAAAAGCCTTTGATTGTTCGATTCCTCGATATCCTTGGGTGTGGTACTTCAGAAGTCAGTAAATTTGACGAGTTTTCGCCCGATTTGTTTTCTGAGGATGACGGTAGTGGTCCTTCTGAAGAAGTTCTAGAAGGTAGTTGGGACATGGAAGAGTTTGAAAAGGAGCAACAGTTGAAACGTCGTCAGAAGAAGAAGAAATCAACCATGGGGAGGATTAAACATTTGTAGAAGGCAATTAAAAAATTAACCCCATGTGTTAGATGATGTTTCTGCAGCCACACTACTGATCAAAGCCTACACGAGGTAGTGGCTGGCAGAAATGTTAAATGGCCTGATCCAGGCTGAGCTAAAAGAATGTCGAGCTAACGACATTAACCAAAAGCGCCACTAGGGGGCATCCTAGATATCCCTTATTATCTTAGTTACTCTCTTTTTATGCTTTTCTTTGGTTTAGTTGTTTAAGTATTAAGTCTTATTAAGATTGTGTTTGTATCTGTCAGTTAAGCTGTGTTTTTAGATATGGATTTCGGAGTTCTACCGCATGAGTTCCCTTTACTTAAGAGGATCCCACTTATCACTCTAGATGACGGACCTGGAGGGACGATCATATTGGACGTAGATTTTGACATTAGCACCCGTATCAGGACTGTCACCTATGTTATTATTGTACCCCAAGTTTCGGGAGGTGGAGATTTTAGCTCAGAGGACCTGCAGGAAACTTTAGGATGAACGTATACAATCCTCAATGATCCGATGCTGACTGACTTGGCGCTAGTGCTGCAAGCTGAGCATTTCCGAGGAGTGGATGTTGCTGGCGAGGACGGGGCTTTACAGGACGAGTATGATTTTCCTCCTGCTATTGACATGCTCCGCCGTCTGATCCGGATTGTGGATTGGGCGGAGATTTATGATGACTAGCGCCGTTAGGTCAAGCTTGTTTAAATCGAGCAAACGACGTAAAAAAAAGCGCCGGTGGGAGGCAACCCACTATTTTCTAGTGTTTTATGTGTTTTCCAGTTTTTTATTTGAAGTTTTGTATGAATTTTTATAATGAAATACGAGTTTCAATTTAATTTGAATGAAAAAAATTAAAAAAATTTAAGTTTTGTTGAATTCTGCCTTGGACGTGCGTCCATGACTTTGGACGCCCGTCTGCGCATGTGTACGCTTGGACGAAGTCCATCCATCTCATCAACGCCCGTCCGTCCTTTGAAAATACAAGACGAGCGTCCACTTTAACTGAACGCCCGTCTGCGAATTTCCCTCCAACTCTGTTCGTAATTTGAACATCTGAACGAGCGTCTGAATATTTGGACGCCCGTCCAGTTCATACTTACCCAGTTGAACGCCCATCCAGGTTCCTGGACGCCCGTCCAATCCTGCTGCTATAAATACCCCTGCTCCCAATTTTCATTCGCACCAGAATTCAAAACGAAAACAACCCGAATTTTCGGCCCCCCTTTGCCCCAAATTCTTTGTTTCTACACCAAATTGAGCGCTTGAATGCCCCACAATCACCTCTCAAACCCCTCTCTTTAATTCTTCAAACCAAATCCTCCAACAAACAACCGTTAATTCGATCCAGTGACCTAGCTAGTGCGGTTATCTTTGGAGAAAAATCCGATTTTTGGGTTCAATTGTTCATTGCTAGGACTTCTAATCATCATCATCGTCATCCCTTCAACGTACTTGGTAAGATTTTATAAACTTTTCTTAGATTATTTCACGTTTTTTTGTAGTTCGATCTTCGAGTCGACTCTTTTATAGGAATCTTACCTTATTTGTTTTTTTTCTCTTGTTTTGTTTTTGTTTCTTGCCTTGTTGATGATTGGGGTGATGTTGATGGATCATGGATGGGTTGCATTGTGGTTGTGATGTTGGTTTGGTGTTGATTTGTTTGGGAAATCCCATTTGGACGATAAACGGGTGGTTTTGTTTGAATTTTGGTTTTGGGATTGTTGTTTGTTTAGCTTTAGTTTAAAATGGTGAAAAAAGCAGTACAGAAAAGGCATGGTAAGGGGGTTTCCAATGAGCCTCCTAAGAAGAAAAAGGCTGTAGACCCCACGTTAGTCAATCCGAACCAGGGTATCCGTATTGGTGAACGTCAAAATCCTCCTAGAGGTCAATCCAGGGTTCCTTTACGAGATGAGTCTGAGTCGGGATCTGACACTGATGATGAGCCTTTGGTGAGGAAGATGACTAGGGTGACGGAGGCTCAAGTTGAGAGAGGTGAAGAGGAGCCTAGGGCTAGAACCGAGGAAGCATCGGAGAGAGCGGAGCCGGCTAGACAGAGTGTGAGACCCCCTATCCCTATTCCATTGTCTCGTAGGTTCATTAATCCCAAGGCTTTTGAGGTGTATAATAAGCACTATGTTACGAGGACAATGTTAATAGAGCGAGCCATCCTTGAAGACAAGGTTGATCCCGCTTTTCTTAGAATGCTTACGGATAGGAAGTGGGGGCATTGATGAAGACCCCGAGGACTCCGGTTAATGCCACATTGGTTCGTGAGTTTTATGCCAATTGTTCGGAGACGACTCTAGAATCCGGAGTTGTGATGGTTAGGGGAGTGAAGGTGCCGTTTACGCCTAAGGTTATAAATGACAAATACAACTTGGCACCTTTTGAGGGGTTGGACTACAAGGAGGCAATAAAGGCCAAGCAGGATGCCGGTCAGGATCCATTGGAGGATCTTAGATTAAAAGTGTGCCCGGAGGTACCGTGGACACTCAGACCGGGCGGGGATAGGAAGGAGTTGGTGACGACAAGTTGGACGGAGGATTGGAAGGTCCAATGTCGGTTTATTCAGAACAGGTTGTTACCTAAGAACAACCTGACTCATTTTCACATTGGTGACCTCGGGATGTTGTATGCTTTGAATTTTAAGCTGAATGTGGATGTCGGTCAAGCCATTTTCGATGAGATAGCCACGAATCAGAAGGTCTATGCTAGGTGTTTGATATGTCCGCATTTGATCCACAGTCTCTGTCAAGATGCTAGGGTTCCCGAGTACAAGACTGATCACAAACCGAAGAATCCAAGGTTCTTGCAGCGGGAGAAGGTGAGGTCTACAGGTCAGTTTGAGGAGGAGGCAGCACATGAGCCCGGTTCATCTTCGGCACCGCCTCCGGCATCTTCCCTTCCATCTTTATCTCCCTCAGTCCGGATGAGGTTGAGTATGGTTAATAATATACGGAACTGGATGGAGGATATGAGGACTTCACAGAACAATATCTTGTCTATTTTGCGGTGTATGAGTGAGGGCCGGCCTCCAAGGGACGACAGAGTCTTCAACCCCTGCATTATCGATTACGTTTACTCGGATGAGATTGAGCAGGCCATTGCGGATGTTCTTCATGAGTCTGAGTCGTCATCTGATGCGGAGCAGACTGACACGGCAGCAGGGGCTCCTACGTCACAGCCTGGACCTTCTTCTACTACTCCTGCGGGTGATGTACCTCCGGCTGATGCTTCTACACCCCCAGAGCAGTCCCGACTGATTTCTGATTCTATATTTCGTATTTTCATCTTCGATTTGGTTGTATCGTGCTACTATTGTTGTTTCTGCATAGCTTAATTGTATTTCTCTTTTGTAAGCTACTATTGGGTTCCGTATGCTTCTTATTTTCGATGGATCATGTAAACCATAGGGCTATTTCATACTCTGCTTTGTGTTTCGCTGATTGACATTGCTATTATTTTTGATTTTTATTGTGCTGAATGATTACTTTTTTATCTTATTCGATTTTATCTTATCTTTATCCTTATCATTCTTTTTCATTTTTGCGATAATATTCCCCCGTTTTCCCCGAGATTTCTTCTGTGGTTGTCAAGTAGTGCAGACATATTTCTAGACGTTTTATCGAGGTAACATTTGAGTCATGTTGGAACGAGTTTTATACGCCTTCGAGAGCATTGGCCTTTTCATGCACCAGCCTGACCAACGGCTCGAGTATCTACGCAATCAGCTAAGTACTTCATTTCTTTTTAAATTCTGCACAACCTGAGGACATGTTGTGGTTTAAGTGTGGGGGAGGGGAATGGTTATGTGTATCGATCATTTGCTTACTTCGTTATGTTTCTATGCAAAATGAGTTAAATTTTTCAACATTTTTATTTTTTTGTTTGGTCCCGAGTAAGCAATGCATATCTTTGTTCGTTATTGTTATAGTCATCGATGCTGTATACTGTATGTCCAGTAAGTTAGTTGTTTCACCCGACATACATTTCACGAGCCATAGTGAATGATGAGCTATAATATAAAGCTATACCCCTTTCGATTAGTGATTTTTGTTATCTTATAAGTCATGTGCTTAATGCTAACGTATGTATCGTGACGATTATGATAGTTTGTGTTTATAGCCAGAGTATGACATACTGTGAATATCTTAGGTTTGAATGTGATAAGTGAAACGTAACTATTGTTCTTTAAAAAGTATGTTTAAAAACAAATATGATGAATTAATTGGGTGTGTCGAAAGCTAGTCGATGATTGGAGTGAGGTAGGGCGTACCACGAATGTCCTATACCACTATGATGACCAAAAGCTCACGACAGTCAGAAGAAGCTGCCTTATGATTTGAGTAAGGTAGGGTATATCTCGAATATCCTATTCTGCTATGACAGGGCAACAGCTCATTCTGATGTGTGTTTAAAAGTGAAATAGTTAAATCAACTTATATAAAAGAGTGGTATGAAATGAATGAAAGACTTAGTTTTCGCACATCTTATCCCCAGTATAAACCGACAGATATGTTGTAGGGATTATCCTCTGAGTATGTCAGAAAGGTCCTAAATGTATTCTATCATCCTTTTCGGGATATGTTACGTTTTGTAGGGTGCATGTTATAAGTATCATTCATTTCTAGTTTGAATGGGGTATTTGCTGGTTGCTTTGAATAAATTTCAAGTTTGGACTTAGTGGAAGTTTACTATGGCTTTGCACACACACAGGGGTGAACTTCTGATTTATTAAATATGCGTTATATTTGCTGAAATGTCTATCTTTTTCCGAGCCTTGATTTTGTTTTGTTTTGCTCGGGACGAGCAAAAGCTAAGTGTGGGGGAGTTGTTAACGGTGATTTTTACGATATATATGATATTATTTCGTAGCAATTTCCTTCGTGTTTTATTACTTTTTATAGAAAAGTAAGTGTTTAAAGGATTTATTGAAAGAATGAAGTTTGAAAGATGTTTAAGTGAAAAATCGAGTTCTTTACGTGACTTTATTATCTATTTACGTGATTTTACATTTTGCATGTTTTTGTCGTGTTGTTGTACGCTTACATGTTATGTTATAGGAAGCTAAAACGACGTTTAATCAAGATTGAATAGAATGAGGAAGATGCATATTGAAGACCGAACGAACGCTTGCCATCCGTCCAACTCGATCAAGCGCCCACCGGAGCTACTCAATTCAGGAAAGCATGATTTTTACCCAAACGGGCGTCCAGGAGGAGAAGTTGGATCAGGATGTTCAGATTTTCAGTGAACGAGCGTTTGAAAATGTATAGGACGGGCGTTTGAGAAGACTCGGCCCGACTCGAACATTTTTGACACAATGGCCGGGCGTCCAGCCCTGTAGACGGGCGTCCAGCCACCGCCTTCGCTGAAACCGACCTAAAACCTATTTATAGTTGCGTTTTTTCAACCCTAAACACACAATTCGATCCCTGGCCGCCCCAGGCCCCTTGGGGGCGCCCTAGCTGCGTTTTCCCACCATCATAAACATCTTTTTATCTTCATTTTATTTATATGATTTGTATTCCAACGATGAGCTAAGGCTAAGCCTAGAACGAGCTTTGTGAAACCAATTCTCAGCAGCGTTTTGATTTCGACTTTGGATTTGATTTTGTGAGTTTTTATTTAAAGTTGTTTCTTTATTACATTTTGTATTGATTTTGCAATTTATATCGAGAGATGGTTGCTTTGTGATGTTTAACGTTTGATGAAATTCGTTGTTAGACCTAGATCACCGTAGTAAAGATGGGATTTTTAACCTAAAAATAACGAGAGTTGCTAGGTTAAATTTCTAGGTTGCTAGATTGAGAGATCTTACACCTTTGTTATGGAAGCGTTAATCTTTAAGATCGAGAGATGAAAGATTAATAGGTGAATTATCTACGAGAGTAGAAATTCATACCTTTGATAGGTGAACCACATCTTTATTAAACCTTCACTAAACGATCTAGAGTAGAAATTGAGAGTTGCGAGATAGGTGGATCATTGCTTGTTCCTCGTTAACTTAATTGCGAGATAGGTGGATCATCTTTTATTTTCTTTTTAGTTTATAGATTAGAGTTATTTCCGTTCGCAATTATCTTTCCTAGCTTTGGATTGACAATCCTCTGTCTAGTTTATATTTTTCGTGACAACCCTTAGAAAAATTAAGAACTAGATAAACCTCGATTCCCTGTGATTCGACTCCGGTAATAACCTCTATACTACGATCCCTGCACTTGAGGTAAACCGGATTATTTTTATTACTTGTTTATTTTGCTTAGATAAAATCCGAGACATCTATTTTGTAACGGATATAATTTCGACTGCTCATTGTGTCAAGAATCATCCAATAAAATTGCTTCATTTACAACGTTCGATCGTATTTCTATCGCTTTGTTGGATGATCGACATATAAAACGAGTTTCTTATCGCTTTATACCGAGATTATCACTTGTCGCTTCTTGACCGACTTGGAGCATTAACAGAGATTTTACTCCTCTTTAAATATCAGTACTCCAGTTTTTCATCAGATTATAATTGATTTAATCAGAGTACACCATGACTCATTATCATCTAAGAATTCATTGTACTTATGATTCTTAGGTCTTCATACAAGATCCATAAAGTTAGTTCAGGTCACCACAATCTTGCCTGAAGTCTAACTTTACAGTCTCGACGTAGTCTTCATAACTGAGTTTGAACCCTCAGTTCTTCAACTTCAATAACTGAGTCTGTGACCTTCAGTTCTTCAATCTACTAGATAAGCCAACTGAGTCTGTGTCCCTCAGCGAACTTATCTTCTTCAGTTTCATATAGGTTTAGTCTGAGTCAGTTTGTTTATGATGATTTCCAGTTTTCTAAACGACTTCCGGTTTTCAGTTTTACGACACACTAACTATTACAATGCTTGTCTGATGTAACCTATACAAATATTAGACTCTAGTAAAGCCTAAACATTCAGTTCTAGACATCTTTTAGTTTTTCACTATAATAGCTAGCTTCAGCACTTCACCAATGAGGTTAAGGTAGTACTTTGAATAATTATGATGAATTATCATCAAAACATAAATTTTATTTCCAACACTCTTCATCAGGGAACCAATTTAAGAGTACAGTGTCAAGTCTTGTCATCATATTGGACAACATGGCTAGTCAAAAGAAGCATTGATTGGATTCCGTCTAAATTAGGATGGATTCCATCTAAATTTAGACGGATCCGTCTAAATGGAAACGTTTACGTCCTAATTTAGATGGGAATAGTGGTCTTTATAAAATTTGACGGATTTCGTCCAATTTCGACGGAACATAGGCTTTATGGTGACAAAAACTGCACCTAATCACCCCTACGACGCATTTACATCGATCGACAACATGACTAGTCAAAAAGAGCATTGATTGAGAAGGTTGGTAGGTGGTAACTCAAGCAATTTGGACGGTGATAGCGTGTAAGTCACTCACGTCGATATAACTAGCAAGAATACTAGGTACATCGTAGTATAGTAAATGCGAGTCAAGGTCGATCCTAAAGAGACAATGCAACTTTAATTTTAAACAATTCTAACCTAATTAAGAAGCAACATATAGGTGGTCATTGACCAACAATGAACATAACAGAAACTTGGTATTTCTCCCCCTCTTCTCACCGATCTACTAACTTGGATTTGTTAATCGTTCCGTTTACTTCCCCACATAATTTCATTAAATTAATCGAGCGAGCTTTTGATTTAATTATCATTATCATTATCAGCTACGGGTGCAACTCCTAGCCCTATCTACTCTGACAATGGTAGTAGACAATCTATACGCAATCTACCCTCCTTAATTGGTCCGTAATAGCCCATACGCATAAAGAACTAGAATTGCCGATATCGAGCGCTAACTCATACAGCTAACCCACCTAGACAGCTGTTAGGTGTGATGCCCGAAAGACAATTTTTGTAATTGTTTTATTTAATAAATGAAATGATATTATTATTCATATTTATTATTCTCATAATCACCGATGTGACAATAGTATTTACACTACAGAAAACCCTGAGTATATCGTTTATGTAATCACTTAACTCAGTGTATGAGATATACACGGGAGGATTGAGTTAGTGAAGATGTACTTAAAATAAAATTAGTCCGTAGTAAAGTTAATCGAGAGTATCGGGTCTCCCTTTAACGTACTATTAATGCGCCCATAACACGATAGGTGTGATCGTCTTATCCGGACTTTCGTTAAGGGAACCTAATGGGGCATTTATATATGATAGATATATCATATGTATCGACCGATTTGATCTCGAGTTCTCAATATAATTCCGTAATTGAGAAGTCTTATCGAATCATTAGATGATCATATTATGGATATATCTTAATCTCGAGGTGATCACGATCAATCGCTTGAATCGGTGATGAGGTTTGACTTGACGGTTAAGGATTACACCGAGTCTCGTGATCCGAATTACCCCATCTTGGCATTGTACTTTGGATTGAGTGAGTAGTCCGTGTTATCACAGATACGAATCCATTCCTTCCATTTATGGAAGTAGATAGACAGATTCTTTATGAGTTAATCCTAGACATTGATCGATCCATGGGATTCATATTACACCGATTAGCTACAAGGTGAGTTATTTGAATTATTGATCACTAGGGGTTAATGGTAAGTAAGGACAAGATGTTCTGAAAGGGTTAACGGTAACTTCCGATTTAGAATGAATAAATCATGGAGGATTAATCCATATGAAATGATTATATCAAAGGACGCTTATTACTTTCTCGTGAGGAGATAAATATAATCTTATAATCGGAGGAGTGCGATCACGGGATTATGGTGGCATATTCCTCATGATTGATTTATCGAATATAATTATTCTGTTCATAAGATAATTATTTATTTGATTTATCGGAGCATTGATTATTAGTCCATGGTCCCCGACGCGCTTCCTAATATAAGCATATATATTCTCGACGTCGAATCCTAATAATATTAATTTAGTTCATGTTGACTTTATTAAAACGATATGTGAATTAATTGTTTAAATGATTATTAAATTAGTTGGGCTAAATAATTAAATATGTGGAAAAGACATTTTCCATAATCTCTACCAATTATTGTGTAATGGCAAAATTAATATCGATTGCGTCAATATGTTGAATGGCGCCCACATGTTTGATTTAACAAGGAATTAGTTTTCAGTGTATTAAAAGACATGTGCGTATAAAATATTTATTGGATAAATATTTATGGTAATAAATAAAGATAAAAAATATTCTTGATTTGTTCTAGAATATTTTGGGATTATCTCTTATTTAATAGGATTATCATAATTGATTTGGTATTAATTATAAAATCCTTTGAGGCTAAGTTTACTCTCCTATATAAAGAGAGTTATCCTGCCTCAACACAATACAATAATTTCACTTCTCCTCTTAGAGAGAAGAAGTGATAATTTCGGCCAAGGGGTTTAAGGGAAAATCTTGGAGATTTTTCCGGGTAACATATCTCGAGGGTTCGAAGTCGAGAATTCCTTCCACCGGAATTGCTTGGATCACACGTGACGGAAGATCGTGGTGCTCTTCACATCATTGTTCGATCATCCTAATAGCGGTTCTCCAACTTGGATTTTGAGATCCAAGAGGTATGTTCTACAACTTACTTGTAGATGTAGATTTAATGTTTTGTTACGTGTATCATATAGATCTAGATCCTTAAATCGCTTCCGTTGCGATGATATTTTCCTAGCAGTGGTATCAGAGACCAAGGGGATCTATATTTATTCGTATAAAATATTAGATCTAAGGAGTGGAATATGCATGTGTAGATTGCATTATTTTTGTTTTTAATTTTATTATTTTCGAAAATTTTATGATGAATGCTTGCGATTGTTGTGGTTGAAGAGATGGATTGGGGTTGGTATTGTTTACCCGTTAGATCTATTGTAAACTCGTATAAACGATGAAAATTCGTTCATATGAGTATAGGAAATTATGTAATTTATCTTTATTGCAAGTTTAATTTCCAGCAAATAGATCTAGTTTGTAGCTGTTTAGTATTTTTGCTTTTCCCGTTGATCGAACCGTTGAAACGAAGATCCCTCCGGTCAGAATCAAGATTAGAAGAAGATGATCAACTCCACAAATTTTGGCGTCGATCAGGGTCCGTTTCGATATCCGTTTGATGCTGCGAAGAGGCTGCTGTAACAGAAAAACGCAGGATTCACAGATACACTACCTGTGACTTCCTCGATTTTCTGGGAGAGTTTGGACCATTGAAACAAAAATCCGACCGTTCAGATTGATCAACTTGGAGTTTTGGACGTACCATAAAAATTTCAGGTCGATCGGGATTCATCTCGATTCCCGATCTGCCTCAGGAAGTTTTTGATGCGGTGCAGTCAAAGTTAGATTCAGCAGCAAGTTGGGCGGTTAACTGGAGAAAATTGACAAGTCAAAGCTCCGATCCAACCGTCCATATTGGAGTTCGAGAAGTGAAGAAAATATCTGGAAAGTTTCGTCCCGATCCGAGTTCGTTTGGTTTCCCGATCGAAGAGTTCGAACAGCTGCAGATTTTGTTAGAAAGTAGTAAACCCTAGTTAGGGTTTTGGTTTTTATTTTCTATTAGATTAGATACGAAGTACCAACGATCCATCTCGGTGTTTAAAATTTTCCGCAATTTTATTTTTTATGTGTTTGATCATAAAATAGATATAAAATCGAATTGCCATGACATGCATCATATCATAAATCCACTCCATGCATACATGTAGCATTTTAATTTTGGTAATTAAAATAGGCATGTATACAAACTCGCGTAATTAGTTGAAATTTAATTAATACGTGGTAATTAATTAATTTAGTAACTAATTAAAGATCCGAGGACGGGTTATGAAATCGTTAGCCTTTCGTGTGTGTTCTCGGTGAACCGCCTTAAAGTTCGAAACGAGATCACGCTTTCAATTCGTAGTGTCTACGAGATTGAATGATGGTAAAAGAACAATAAATCTTGATAAAACGGTTCGCCTTTAGGTTGGGTGGTCAATCGAGCTTCGCTCAAACGACTTAACCCTCCTAGTGTGATGTATGCACGGGGGTCCGGCAAGACTAAGCCAAACCGAGAGCGGAGGGGTGATTCCTTCCCATCTCAAACGCGGCTCTCTTGACCCGATTTTTCGTCCGATCGTCACATATGTTCCAACGAATAGGACGGGTAGGCTTGCCTACGCCACCGACACCATTCGAATCCTTGATTTCATGTACTTTTATGTTAACATCAAAAGACGCGTTAGTTAACCCACCACCACTTCCAAAATATTGAGTGGGAGCGGGAGGCGACAGTACCAACCCCACGGTCTCTACTATAGATGCAAGTAAGTGAGAGAAGGGTGACGCCTCGCGGCGCTTTGATTTCGTCCCCTACGGATGGTGTTCACCCTATCAACATTCATGGCTTGGTCTCCGAAAGGATAGGATTTTACGGTACTCGCCGGGTCACCGACCTATCCTACGACGGCACACTCGGGCGTACCTAAGAGATCTGATATAGTAGGTCACACTCATCAAGGGTATTTTTGGTAATACCTAGGCTAAAAAAAAGGAAGGTAGTCAATGAATAAAGGGATGTTCGATTCTCGTGGGATGTCTGATTCTCACAAGTTATTCATTGATTTAACCGTTGATCTCTTTGACCTACCCTACGGCGGCACTGAGATGCAAGGTTAAAACCTTGGAATGGTAGAGTAGACTTACTTTTAGTTTACAATTCCTAAAATACAATAATATAGTAGTGTTAAACTTGAATTAATATATGTCATTTTATTTACAAAGATTATATTCCTTACTAAATTGCTTTAAAATTTATAATTGACTAGTATTGACTTCGTTAAAAGTGGAAAGTAGCTAGGACGTTGAACTAGTTAATTGATAATGCAATTATTTTTCGAAAGAGATATTTTCTCTTAAGCCTTTTAAAACCAAAGTGACATACGGGTATGTCACTAAAGTGTCATTCGTGTTAAACGAGACAAACTTAGTTTGATCAAAGGTGATTTCGACTTTGAAATTCTTCTAGTGAATTTTAAGTGTGTAGTGATTACACGAGTAAATTTTCTAATTGAAAATCGGAAAATCATGAAGTGTTACTAGTTGGACGATATTTGGAATTGATGAACTAGTGGGAGCTTTATGATTTATTGTTTTTCTAGAACATTAGAAAAGTGTAATTGACTACACACGTAGCCGTTCTAATTGAAAACCGGAAAGTCATGAAATGTCGCTAGTTGGACGATATTTGGAATCGATGAACTAGTGGGAGTACTATGATTTGTTGTTTTTCCGAAACATTAGAATCGTGTAAGTGTTTACACGAGAGATTTTCAAATTGAAAAATTGGAAAATCATAAAATAGTAGCATTGTTTGGTTAGACGGTATTTAGAACCGATAAACTAGTAGGAGCTTTAATGTTATGATTTGTTGTTTTTCCGGTATGATAGAAAATCCGAGAAGTCCTAACAAGTAACAATCGAAATAGACATCCCACGGTTCAAGAGTAGTGTCTACTCAAACGAACCATTGCCGTTCAAGACTGCTTTCCATTCACGGAAAGTCAAGAATGGGAGAATATGTCTAAAAGTGTTAGTCATCTAAAATCGAGTTGATTTTAAGGCTAAAAACGAAAATTAACAAACCGAAAGTCATAGGATAAGGATAGTGATTTCGGATCACCAACCTATGAATCCTTGGTGATTTTCTCTTAGGCTATGTTCTTTGGAAGAACGAGATAGTTGTGCATTAACGATTAATAGACAACGGGCGTAATTTTAGCAAAATAGTGGGAGTGATATGAGGAAATGAATCTCGATTCAATCCTTGGATATCGCAGAAGATTTATTTTTCTGTTTAAGATTCGTTGGAACGAATGGATTTACCTTTTATTCGATAATTTGTTTGTCTTATAATAAGTGAATATACCATTTGTAGTACGAATCTAAGACTCGGACTTTTGTTTGATAAAGTCAAAACCACTAAGAAATGCTGAAATACGTATATGTACCATCTTAAGAACTATTAAAAGCAATTGGTTTCTATATTTAGATAAACGCTTCTTCATATTCCATAGTTAGTGCATAGTCCCTAAAAGACAAGACTCAAGACGGCTCGTGGTGATTCCTTTCTCCCACTCTGGTTAGATTGTCTTAAAGGTTCAATGACTAATTTTCCTTTCAATCGGGAAAGGAAAATGGTTATAAAGAAGTAACACCGCTTGTTCATGATGACCTTCGGGGTCTTATGAAAGATACAAGCTAGTGGGAACTTATGAGTAGTGACTTCTAGTCTGACAACTACTCAAACACTCCGGCAAGTTTATCCAAAATATTTTGAGGTTTTCTCTGCTTTCAACAGAGATGGAGTATTCTATACTCGTAAATAGGCCATCACATAGTCCTGGGACCGATGCTCGGCCTCGCCTTATAGTGAAATGCTTTCACTAAGTGAGAAACCGTTAAATTGCCTTACATAATTGTAGATGTGCTACAATACACTGCTTAACTCAATAAAGATATTAGAAGCGAAATATCGGTTTACATTGAAATGTAAGACCAAGCGAGCCTACCTAGAATATGCCTTGGAATTTTCGGATAAGGTGTGGATTCGGTTCACCCCACTTCCGTAAATATAAGCATTTAGCACACGGTGCTTGAAGGTAAGACTGGAATTTCGTGCATACGTTCGGTCAATGACCATTCGTGCTATATCTTTTAAACTATTGAGTATAAAGGTTAGATATAGGATTCTTGAAATCGGGAAGGACAGCTTATATCATTGCATCCTTTCCGATAGAATCCATGTTCGAAAAAACCTTGACCTTGAAGCACGCTTACTCAAGGTAGTTACTAACCGATTAAAATCGCACCACATCCAACATCGGTTGTTGGTGATGACACTAAATACTCATCAACTAAATCGAATTTCGATCCACCAAGAAAATAGTGGGAGTATGGTTTATCCATTACCCATTACGGTTTCTCGCGGACTTTGTAGTCCGAGGATCGATTGATGACCTATGGCTCTTTTGTGAGCGTGATAGATTCTCGATAATAGAGGTTGGTTTACAAGCCATAACCCCGTGAAATGGAGTTTGGTACTCCAGAGTCGTTCATACTCTTGTAGAACCACCGAGTGTCTCAGCCCAGTGGGAGTAATTGGATCTACACGGAAAAGAGTAGAATGAATTCGGTAATTCATGATTTCGTTCAAAAGCGAGAAAATAGGGGTGATTCCCTGAGACTTTCTTGCCAAACAAACGGAATCTGGATTCATTCGAAATGTAAGGTATTGCCTCATGAACTTATGACAGGATGACTCGAAGGCTTATGTCCTTTGTGGATAAAAAGCAAACCTCTTGGTCATTGGAAGTCATATATTTCTACAATATGTGGATTTGACCAGAATATTGATAAGTCTTTTGTAGACTAGATATCAATTTTAGTACAGTAGTGAATATATACATACATATATTAGTGTTTGGGAAGGATAACACTGCACCAGTTTGAAATCAACATGGGTGTGTTATCGAAGTCGAATCCTGACAATACCACAACTCTCTGCAACAGAGATTTGGACAACATTCTCAAGAGTTTGACTCGGTCGAATTCATTAGAATCGATCCACCGGTTTCCCATCCATCTTATTGGTTAAGATGATGCATCCGTATATGCAACATTCAACGAGGAAGTTCTACCCTATACCTCAGGAATGACTCTCTAAATCTTCGGATCAAAGAGAAATGGGATAGATTCTCTTTCTAATAAGAGATGGTCAGGTTATTGAACGTCAATTTTGATCGAATCTTAGATTCGGCGGTTAACGAAGCAAGTTTAGTATGTCCTTTAGTATCTTGAGAGAACGAGGAATAATATGCGGACATATTCATGTATGAGCTTGGATATGTGTGATACATCGTTCGACTTTGTGTCGATTAAGGATGATCGTTAAGTCGATCTCGGTCTCGATGTTTACTCTTGTGTTGAAGCTATTGCCTGGAGGAATCCAAAGAACGCCAACTCGACTTTAACTAGTTGGGTGATTAGCGGCTTTTGTAGTAGCTGAGAGGCGATATAGCCTCGTGGATTTCCTTTTCGCTTTTGGGAGTGATTCCAGATTTGAAAGCAGATACCACATCATTGTGCAAACAATGAAGGGGTAGCTTATAAGGATTTCCGAAATCATTGGAGTTCAAGAGCATATTGGGTAGGTACCACATGATCAGATGGACCGGCGACGTTTTGATTCTACGGATCGCCTCGAGCCGACAACCTGACTGATCATTAAGACCCATGACATTCAGATATAGGTGCTCCCCGAGTCACTGACCTATCCTACGACGGCATACTCGGAGTGTACTTTGGAATCAAATGGTTATGATAAGTTTTGTGGGTACTAAAATACGGGATGAGTCTCCATTGCTTTAGAGCAAGTGGGAGATGTAGTTTGGTTGTAGTTTTAAATAATAGGGTGTGCTCTAAAACAATTAATCACAAGCTTTCGTGCAAGTGGGAGATTGTTAGGTGTGATGCCCGAAAGACAATTTTTGTAATTGTTTTATTTAATAAATGAAATGATATTATTATTCATATTTATTATTCTCATAATCACCGATGTGACAATAGTATTTACACTACTGAAAAACCCCGAGTATATCGTTTATGTAATCACTTAACTCGATGTATGAGATATACACGGGAGGATTGAGTTAGTGAAGATGTACTTAAAATAAAATTAGTCCGTAGTAAAGTTAATCGAGAGTATCGGGTCTCCCTTTAACGTATTTTATTAATGCGCCCATAACACGATAGGTGTGATCGCCTTATCCGACTTTCGGTTAAGGGAACCTAATGGGGCATTTATATATGATAGATATATCATATAGTAATTCGACCGATTTGATCTCGAGTTCTCAATATAATTCCGTAATTGAGAAGTCTTATCGAATCATTAGATGATCATATTATGGATATATCTTAATCTGAGGTGATCACAATCAACCGCTTGAATCGCATGTGAGGTTTGACTTGACGGTTAAGGATTACACCGAGTCCGTGATCCGAATTACCCCATCTTGGCATTGTCTTCGATTGAGTGAGTAGTCCGTGTTATCACGATATGAATCCATTCCTTCCATTTATGGAAGTAGATGAACGCCTCCTTTATGAGTTAATCCTGACATTGATCGATCCACGGGATTCATATTACACCGATTAGCTACCAAAGAGTTATTTGAATTATTGATCACTGGGGGTTAATGGTAAGTAAGGACAAGATGTTCTGAAAGGGTTAACGGTAACTTCCCCGATTTAGAATGACGATCATGGAGGATTAATCCATATGAAATGATTATATCGGTGGACGCTTATTACTTTCTCGTGAGAGATAAATATAATCTTATAATCGGAGGAGTGCAATCACGGGATTATGGTGGCATATTCTCATGATTGATTTATCGAATATAATTATTCTGCTCATAAGATAATTATTTATTTGATTTATCGGAGCCACGATTATTAGTCCATGGTCCCCGACGCGTGCCTCCTAATATAGCATAGATATTCTCGGACGTCGAATCCTAATAATATTAATTTAGTTCATGTTGGACTTTATTAAAACGATATGTGAATTAATTGTTTAGTGGACTATTAAATTAGTTGGGCTTAAATAATTAAATATGTGGAAAAGACATTTTCCATAATCTTGCCAATTATTACAGTAATGGCAAAATTAATATTATTAGCGTCAATATGTTGAATGGCGCCCACATGTTTGATTTAACAAGGAATTAGTTTTCTTGTGTATTAAAAGACATTGTCATAAAATATTTATTGGATAAATATTTATGGTAATAAATAAAGATAAAAAAATATTCTTGATTTGTTCTAGAATATTTTGGGATTATCTCTTATTTAATAGGATTATCATAATTGATTTGGTATTAATTATAAAATCCTTGGAGGCTAAGTTTACTCTCCTATATAAAGAGAGCTATCCTGCCTCAACACAATACAATAAATTTAGACTTCTCCTCTGTAGAGAAGAAGTGATAATTTCGCCAAGGGGGTTTAAGGGAAAATCTTGGAGATTTTTCCGGTAATATATCTCGGAGGGGTTCGAGTCGAAATTCCTTCCACTTAAATTGCTTGGATCACACGTCACGGAAGATCGTGGTGCTCTTCACATCATTGTTCGATCATCCTAATAATGGTTCTCCAACTTGGATTTTGAGATCCAAGAGGTATGTTCTACAACTTACTTGTAGATGTAGATTTAATGTTTTATTACGTGTATCATATAGATCTGTATCCTTAAATCGCCTTAGTTGCGATGATATTTTCCTAAAGAACAAAATGCTGACATTGATCAAAGACGTTCTGGGGTCTATTTAAGACTATGACCAAACTAACACTTCACTATTCGTATTTCATGCTAGTTTCACGATTACAATAAGCAGATTGGCCAGATCTAACCTACTGTTAATTAACCTTTTGATCAACATAGCTGTAGTGAATCCCAGTTTTAGGTTTTCTAAATATTGCCTCGGTAAACCGGTATAGACCGCCGGTTTACCGGGGTTAGCTTTTCCTATCCCTGGATCTACATGCTCAATTACGATTAATCTAAGTAAATCATGGGGTCTTTAAACATGCAGATTAACTAAAACACATAAATACGAACATATCTACCATATTGAAGACAAAAAGGAACGTTCAAAGCTTCATATCTTCAACAATGGAGATCTAGCTCGATCTACTCAAGCTAGAGATGGTGGAGAAAGGGGGAAAACCAGAAATAACTCCTCAAAGCTTGGAATAACTTTATTGCATCAAATTATGTAATGTAATTGAATATAATTGAATGCTTATCAAAACTTATACAGTAATATGTATATGTGGCTTTATATAGATACAACATCCGACTTATGACTCTGAAACCCTAACGGACCTAGTAGAGGCGGCGAATCAATTTCGTGTGCAACAAGTCCTCGGTTTACATTACTAGCCCCTCGGTAAACCTGGCCGAATTTTCTTCTTTTTCTTCAGCAGATTCCTTCTTGGACTTCTATCACTTGGCCCAACATGCTTCTTTTGGTCCAGATCCGTTCACCAATGCTCCATATTTGGTACATCCTATAAAACACATAAAACGAGACAAAACAAAGCATTGCAAATCTTTAGGAAAAGTAACACAGATGCAGAGTTACGATAATAGATACATGTACATAGCATTTAACACATATTCCACATAATAACTAGCCTATCTATCCTCTCTTGAGCGAGAATTCATGGTGAATAAGGGTATAATTATTGGTACCATTTAGGGGTTATCAACTACCCCGTTTAGTTTAGCCGCTGATCGTCCCGAGCAAAAAGGCAAAAATAAAACAACATCCTGATCAGTATACAAGTTAATTAAAAACAACTACGCTTCACAAAGTCAAGATCAAGATCATGCAACTCATATCCATCAGTAACACATTAAACACTATTTAAGTCCTGAGCCAATGTGTGTGCAATAACTTTCACAACCACTTAGTAATGCAGACAATCTCACATTACGTCAACCCATAGTCAAACTGACCAGTCTTGAACATGTTATTTATTAATCAAATTAGCTAGCAATGCAGATCGAGGACCGAGCATTTACTACTCTTAGGCTCACGTATATCGGTCTATGGAAAAGTCGTGCGTTTTATGCTCTATCGACTCAAATTTTTGCCAAATAGATTATAGATGTATGTATTTCAATGCACTTCTCTTTCTTGACGGGTGAAATCTCATTGATTTAGCTATCTTCATGGCCCCACTCTAGATAAACTACTGAATCCAAAATTCTCTTGCCTTTATAAGCGTTGGTGAAACATAATTCGTGATGAAGTCAGGGTCAACTCTAGTCAATGCACTATGCTATCGACTACACACCAAGGAAAGTGAGTTATACGTGCTTAAAATTGTGGCTCATAACAGAATGTGTGCTTAATATGCTGCTACTTCAGAAGTGGGCACTTACTTTTACTTGTGCAAAGTGAAACAAAGATAAAGTCAATTAACTCGAAAAGATCAAAGATATCATATTTTTTCGAAATTTTGTCGAAATGAATCAAAGTCTACATGGTGAATCGTGCATCAAAGAGAATCAAGATAATCATGCAATTCATGGAATATAATGCTAAAAATCTAAGTGACGTTCCTTACCCCCACTTAAACGAAACATTGTCCCCAATGTGTAAGGTGAAAAAGGAAAAATGAAAAGGAACTTAGCTTCGGTTAAGGGTGGAGCCAAAGAAGAATTGGATCCTCTAATAAATCATCGGGCTCATGTAAGTAATCCTTGAAAAATCTGCGCTAAGTATCTCAAATAAACAAAGAAGAATAGTGGTGACAAGAAACCGTATAATAAAATTGCGGCAGTAAATGAGAAAATAAATAACTCCAAAACAAATTAAGCTGACAAAATCATTATATTAATAATATTCCGCTACTTCAACTAGATAGGAAAGAAAATAAAAAGAAAAAGAAAATAAATATAAACAAAATGGTAAATAACAACAAGAAAAAGAAAGAGAAACTAATCATCATCAAAATAACCCTCCCAGTTATCTCTAGGCTCAAAACCGGGAGGTAGTGTAGAACTGGAGGCAGCAGTAGTAGAAGAAGATGCTCTATAACGTGGGGTAGTCCTAGGTGGTGGGGTAGTAGGAGGAACTCCTAGAAAATCTATGATCCTGTCCGTCTTGCAATGCAGACTCGCAATCTCTCTCGAGTGCTCCTCTAGCAAGGCTCTCTGAGTCCGATGTGCTATGAGGACCGGAGTACGCTCTCTCTGCTCTCTATCCAACCCATCTTTGCCCTCTTGACACTGACTGTGAACTAATCTTTAACTCAGGGTCTTCCTACTCATCATTGACCAGAACTTTTACCTCGTCCTCTAAAGCAAACATGTCAATCATCGGACCGTATGACAACTACTCGCGCTCAGATATGGTAGCAAGCTCATGAATACAAATATGCATAAGAAGACCGATGTTGACTGCAGATCCCTACTCCAGATAGAACATCAACTCTGCCCTCTTTGGTGTGACAGACACCGTGTGCTTGGTTGGTAGAAGTCGAGCACAGACAAATCGATTGACCACCTTCCTATCCCATGATAACTCGTTCTCTAAGAAGATGGTGGGGGCTCCCGCAGCATTGCGCTTCCATTGCACCCCAAAGAATTCAACTAGCATATTCATCTTCTCCCAGCCTTCAATATTGCTCAAGGATGTGTACTCGTCTGGGCCCACCGGTGGATTGCGAACCCCAAAATGAGCATTGATCCACTCAGTAGAAAAATCAATCTTAACCTACGGCCATAGCAAATATGACTCGGGTTATATGAAACATAAGCGTAGAATTCTCTTACCACCGTGGCGTTGAACCGTGTCGGTGGCTCAAATGCATATCCAAAATATCTTACTCTTGTAGGGCACATGGAAAGATCTCACCGCAATCTTCCGATTCTACACCTCATTCTTGAGCAACCGGTCGTATGCGTTCTATGCCCTCGAATGACTCGTAGATTTCCAATGAATGAAATTTCTCAACCCCGTCTAGCAAGGGGTTAGCATCCCCGTAGATACTCTGATAACAACTGGGACGAAGGACAGATTGGCTATGCTTAGGACCCATCCTGGATGATAACAGGACATGAAAATGATGCTGATTCTGGAAAAATGACCCTCTGTAAACCGGAGGTAGGCCTCGATTTGGCGGCCTGATTTTTCTGGATTTCTTTCTGGGACAGTGCTTTGACGAAGAACGATGAAGAACTGCAGCACTTCACCTTGCAAAAATACTACAAATCAGCAACAATGATGGAGGAAAGGGTAAGGTTGGTGTTTTGGGTTAGTGAAAATTGAAGAAAGGTATGTTTTTTGTGGAGATATGGTGGTGATAGTGGTGATGATGGTGGCCGAATATTTGGAAGAAGGAGAAATGGAAAAATGTTTGGTGATTGAAGGAGAAGATAGTAGATGAGAATGATGATAATGGTGATGAAAGGGTGGTTTAAATAGGAAAAATGAGTAGAAGGTGGAAGGATTTGGTGGGATAGTGGGTATAGGAGTAATTAGGGGGAGGGATTTGAGGGTGATATAGGCGCAAACACACTCTAGAAGGGGGGGTTGAATAGAGTGTGGGTGATTTTTAAACTCTTTTCAAACTTAACACAAGTACTAGTAAAAACAAGTGCAGAAGCTTACTTATTCTACTATTCGCTTGCGTATAAAAACCTTAGTGATCAAAAGGATTAATTTATTGTGATAAAAAGATATAACACAATGCAAATATATTAAGTGATCACCATTAGTTATAGTACAATTAATCAAAAGGGAATATAGCAATCTAAGAGTACTTTATATCAACACAACAGCTTGCAAATGCACTGTAGCTTAAATCAAACATTAAACCAACTATTCAGGACACTATATATAAGGGTAAACCCTACCCCCGAGGGTCCCACTCCCCCTGTCCCACTATATATATATAATGAGAACAAACAAATTTCAGATTGACTAACTATTTGAACCAAAACAGACGGAAACTAGTTCAGCTTTAACTTGTAGTGACGTTTTGGACAAGCCGTCACTAAAAGTTAAGACAGAAAACAGACTGCAGTCAAAGAAACTTCAAACGCTTTATTTAAACAGACTACTTAGAGAATAAAAGAATACAAATCAGATTATCCAAACTCAGATTACACAGGAATGTAGTTTGCGAATCAATACAAGTGTAGCAGGTGCGGAAGATCTGAATATTTAACTGATCAAGTACATTAACCAAATTATTCAAGTTCTTAATACAACAAGAACGAAAAGCATTGCTGATCAACATATTACAAAAGCATGTTCTAAGATCAGTTCCACAAAAAGGTTCACCAGATTCAGTAAATGACGCTTAACACGCAGCAGGACAGATTGTGCAGGTGCACCAAAAATGCAATACAGCAGAGTATGAATCAGCAATTTTATGCAACTACAATAGGCTCATAAGTGATAGATAGCAGCAGGTCTGATATCAGGCAATAGGATTCAAAAGTCAGCAGACCAAGAGTGCAGCAGGTGCAATACAGTGGAAGTGGATGCACAACAAATTTCAACAGGTTGTAGTGATCAATAGATCACAAAAACAGATGCAGTACAGCCAATATAAAATACACCAGAACAGCAGGTAATGTGCACAGCAGATTATCTAGTGATCAAGTAGAATATAGTCAACAAGATTCAGCAAATTTATTACAGAATGGAGGACAACAAACACAGCAAGAACTGATGTGCAACACAGTGAATTTTGTGTGTGCAATGACAGGCAGAAACCAGTAGGATATCAAGATGATTAGACAAGCACAAAGTAGCAGAATTTCAATACTTAAACTCAGTGAGTTTGAGTCAGTATTGAAATTCAGTGATGGTAACAAGTAAACGGATAAACACAAGGTTCTAGCTTCAGTGAGCAAAGCTGCACACTAGAACTGAAGCCACAACCTTTTCAGCCTTATGTTCAAGGCAGTGAACTTGGTAACACAACCAATTCAAAGGTTTCAGCCTTTAGAAACTGAGGTGCAGATTTCACCACTGAATAAGAACAAAACACAAGAAAACACTCAATCTGGAATGCAGAATTACGTAGGATCAGATTGTGTAGAAATATGAACAACAGGCCAGAATCCTCTCAGGGCCTTTTGCTAGTTCAAGCTTTCTATTACAATTCCTGATCTTGAAACTGACTCTTTCAGATTCAATGTACCACAGCAGACAGACTCAATTACAGATACTACACAAGCACAGTCAATTGAGACACTAGACACAGATGCAATACAAGCAAAACAGGGGCAGAAAAATTAACAACAAAATGGGCAATTCTGAGTACCTTCTGCACAAGAAGAACCTCAGAATTTTACCTTCACTGATCCAGAACCACCTTAGATATTGATTGGAACTGCTCTTCCTTCAATAGCACTGCTTCAAATCAGTCCACAAGTTGAAGTATCTCTCAAGATACTCAACTCACTTGCCCACACTCTCAGACTCACACAAAAGACAACTTTTTGAAAGAATGAAAATGTCGGATTGCTATGTATTCAACTGGTGCAATCCTGTGTTAGTGTGACTGGCTATTTATAGCCCTTGAGGTATAATTTGAACCTCAATGATTTGTGTGAACACAATCAAAAAGGAAATGCTGCACTTAATTAGTGATTTTCCAGCCATAATTAACCGAAGCTTGTCTATGGTTCAGTGTCTTATGTACACTCTCTAAGGGAGGGCCGTTAGGCAAATAAGAGAGAGTGATACCGACTATTTGAACCAAAATTATTGGTTAATTATGCAATCACTTAATGATTTAACCGACCGATTTCCTTTTTAACTAAATTCTAATAGCTCAGTGTGAGGCACCCAAACCTTGGTTCAATGTTGAATATAACAACTTACCATTCACTGAACCAAGGCTTAACACATAGTCAAACCAATGAAGGCTATGATGCCAACCAACACTGGGTTAACTAAGTTATTTAGCCAACATTGGGTCACTACCCTCAGCTTTGACTTGACCATGACTTCCTAGGATGGTAAGCCTCAGTCATTTAACCTAGGACCGGGCATTCGAGAGGGTCAAGCCATTTTACCATAGCGGTTTGGGTATGGATTCACCAAACCGGGGCTGTCCAAACCAAGGAAGAGAACCACCAGTGCATTGAAATGGCAACACTCAATTTCTACTTGAGTCGGGACTGAAATCGGGGCAGGTTCAGCATTAAATGCTCCAATTGTTGCAATCCTTAGTGCTATGGTTTTGCACGTTTGAAATCTACCAAAACCGAATTATGAACTGAGCCATAATCAGTGGAAGATTCATTGAGTTGACCACGCCTCAGAGCAAGGCTGTCAAAACAATATACCCAAAAATCAATCAGCACAGTAAATGTCCAATATCAACCAATAAATGACAAAATACGATATTTAAAGAGGAAAGGATTACACCTTTTCAAAACATTGAGGGTGATACGTTCAGAAGCACAGCTGTAACGGCTCGAATCAGCCTCTAATTAGTGAAAGATCGAGCCTTTCACACTTGACCTTCAATAGACACAATAGACACAACAGGCAAGAAAAATCAAAGTATATTTCCAGTTCTAATCAGAGAATAAATTATAAAACGACGAAATTAACAAGAAAGATATCACCTTTAAGAATTCTGAACACAATCCCTTGAAATCCGGTGCTTGAATGCTCTGAATCATGCCTTCGTATAGGAGCTGCGTTGCAGTGATTCGAAAAACGGAAAATTACACAAAGGTGGCAATTTTACACCAATTGAATCTTTCTAAAACGTTTTGAGAAACATGGTGGCTCGAATCGGATTTACAGCAGTGTCTGTTCTTTCCATTACATAATATGGCACGTGGAGAGATGGAACAGAGAAGCAATCGTATCTGCAATTGTTTGCAGAGAATCGGGACCAAGAAAGAAGTAATTGTAGAGTTAATGAGGGAGATACGTAACGGGTGGAGAAGTCCGGGGAGAAGAAACGGCTTGGGGGTTCAATGAATAGCTGCCAAAAAGGGTTATGCAGAATAAGATGAGTAGTGGAAGGACTTGGGGTTTATTTGTTTAGATAATAGACGGGCCGAACAAAAAGGTGTTAATTAGGCCTGGTAGAGAATTTGGCTGGCAGATTATTTAGATAAAATATTTGGTCCGAGAAAGTTACATGTGTATAAATATCGTAGCAGATTTTTCAATCATTATTGGACTGGATCAAAAATGTATCAGCCTGCTAGTTGTCTTAATTGTCCAAATCATTTCCTGTAATAAGATCAAAACAGACTTGCCATATAATGTAAATCTAATGACTTCATGGCTAAGTTAGTGTGACACAAAATAAAAATTAAGTGAAAGTCACACACAGTTAAATATTGTCATTGGATCACAGTATTATATTAATCAACATAAACTAGTGTACCACAAAAATACTCAACAGGTGATTGCTGGGATTGAGGTGGAGTTATGGTGGAGTGTGGGAAAGGATGAAAAGTTTGAAAAGAGGGAAAAATGGGACGGTTTCTATTGACTGACCATTTCTGGTGCAACGTGTGTCCTCCACGTGTCTCTAAAAATTCAGATTTTCAATCGACATTCAAAATCGAAAATCTTAGCTCGGTAAACCGGAGGTAACCCTCGGTTTACGGGCTTATTTTCCTCGATTTTTCTCTGTACTCTTTCGCACACTTTACTCAACCTCTCTACTCAATTATGACCTCAAATTGACTAGTCTCTTACTCTTTTAGTTGCTATTTCTGACTCAATCCTAACCTACTTCACTAGAATCCGAAACAAGTAAAAACCTTCCCAACAACCAAATGTTTCAAGCTAAAGTGCGGTAGGATGAAAAAAAAAGCTCGTCCCTTCGTCCACCTACTTTTATTCATTCCTAATCTACCTAAGGGTTTAAGAGAATAGTTCTGAGTTTATAGTCACCACTTTCGAATTTCTTCGATTTTCGATCATTTAGGGTTGGAGCTTTAACTCACCAAAATTTTGCTCCAGAGCTTTGTATCTTTAAAGAACCATTTTGAGCTCTCTTCTTAGCATGCCACTCTCTCTTAGATTGCATTCTGAGTCCGCCTCAGTGTCGATATTTAGACTTTAGACCCAAGGATTCCACATTTCCTACTTTAAGCTCAAATCGCTCACTACGCATTACGAAAGGACTAGCTTCCTGTGGCGTCTTGTTGTGGTCTTTCTCTTCGTTCTCTCTATGAATTAACCTCATGAATTCTCGCTCAACGGTTTCTACTACAACCTCTCGATGATTATGCCCTCATTTCCTTTCTCCATTATTTCCACCTTTCCCGAATCAAATGTCATCTTGCAACTTTCCGGCCTATTATCTGGGGATCTAAGATTTTGAAAGATACTACGTCATTATTCAACCTCAAAGTGATCTCCCATTATCAAAATCCATGATCGCCTCGCTTGTCACTAAGAAAGGTCTTCCTAACAAAACCAGGGCACTTGGGTCCTTTGGTACGCCTATAATCGTGAAATCAATTGGAAAAGTTAACCTCCTACCTTAATCGTGCACTTCCTAAGCAGACCGGCAGGTATATCTCTAGTCCTATTGACAAAAGTCATGGTTCTGGTTTGATTCATAATGACCGGAAGCTTAATCTTTTGGCAGAGGGAAAAAGGTAGAATGTCGCAACTCGAGCCAGAGTCGCAGAGACCTAATCCTACTGATATACCATTGATTGAAATTGGGAGTCAGAACGTGCCAGGGTCTCCTAACTTCACCACGGTGTCCGAGTCTGGGTAATCCTCAGGCTCAAAGAACATCATGTCAGGATCCTCTTCAAGATCATCAAAATCATAATCTGAAGATGATATAGCTCGAAAGGGAACTCACCTGGACGATACGTGCTATACTCCTTCAAGTTCTCTTCAGGCTCTTGCTTGATTGCTTCTTTCTCTTTTTCCACCCACTTCTTATCCGTTTCGTATTGATCCATAACTGCGGATCTAGGATACATGGAAATTGGTGTGACGTTGAATATTGTTAGAGGCATATTGATTGACTTGTTTGCTCTTTTTCAACTCCGGTTTGATCGAATCTCTAAAGTGTCCTGACTTTCCTGTGAAAAAGACAAAATAAAACAAAGAAAAGGTTAGCAACTTCTTCTTCAGTTGGGTATGATCCAAACTGTTGCGGACCTACTAACTAAAATCAACAGGGAATAACACAGAAAAATTTTATTTCCCAGGCCTCGGTAAATCGGGGGTTACGCTCGGTAAACCATCCCTGAGATTTCTTATTCTGGTAGAGTAACAGGCGCAGGTTTGATCTAGAACGACTCAAGACTCAAAAGAAAATAAAATAAAATAACAACGACTTCTTAATCAGAATTAAACGTTTATCTCTAAAATTGGCCATTGTCCCCGGAAACGGTGCCAAAATCTTGATCACGTGTAAGTCTTTAACGTCGATATTACTAGCAAGAATACTAGGTACATCGTAGTATAGTAAATGTGAGTCAAGGTGGATCCCATAGAGACAATGCAACTTTAATTATAAACAATTCTAACCTAATTAAGAAGCAACATATAGGTGGTCATTGACCAACAATGAACATAACAGAAACTTGGTATTTATCCCACCTCTTCTCACCGATATACTAACTTGGATTAGTTAATCATTACGTTTACTTCCCCACCGAGCAAGCTTTTGATTTAATTATCATTATCATTATTAGCTACGGGTGCAACTCCTAACCCTATATACTCCGACAATGGTAGTAGACAATCTATACGCAAGCTACTCTTCAAAATTGGTCCGTAATAGCCCATACGTATAAAAAACTAGAATTGCCGATATCGAGCGCTAACGCATACCGCTACCCCGCCTAGACAGCTGTCGACATTGATCAGCACGTTCCTAGGGTCCATTCAAGACTATGTCCAAACTAACACTTCACTCTTCATATTTCATGCTAGTTTTATGATTACAATAAGCAGATTGTCCAGATCTAACCTACTGTTAATTAAACTTGTCGATCAACATAGCTGTAGTGAATCACAGTTTTAGGTTTTTTAAATATTGCCTTGGTAAATAGGTATACACCGCCGGTTTACCGGGGTCAGCTTTTCCTATCCCTGGATCTACATTGCTCAATTATGATTAATCTAAGTAAATCATGGGGTCTTTAAACACGCAGACTAACTAAAACACATAAATACGAACAGATCTACCATATTGAAGACAAAAAGGAACGTTCAAAGCTTCATACCTTCAACAATGGAGATCTAGCTCGATCTTATCAAGCTAGAGATGGTGGAGAAAGGGAGAACACCAGAAATAACTCCTCAAAAGCTTGGAATAACATTATTTCATCAAATTATGTAATGTAATTGAATATAATTGAATGCTTATCAAAACTTATACAATAATCTGTATATGCGGCTTTATATAGATACAACAGCCGACTTATCACTCCTAGAAACCCTAACCGACCTAGTAGAGGCAGCAGAATAAATTTCATGACCAACAAGTTCTCGGTACCGGCCCTAGCCCTCGGTAAACCGGGCCTACTTTTCTTCTTTTTCTTCAGTAGATTCCATCTTGGACTTCTATCACTTGGCACAACATGCTTCTTTTGGTCCAAATCCGTTCTCCAATGCTCCAGATTTGGTACATCCTATAAAACACACAAAACGAGACAATACAATACCAAATCTTCGGGAAAATAACACAGATGCAGAATTACGATCCTAGAAACATGTACATAGCATTTAACACATATTCCATATAATAACAAGCCTATCTATCCTCTCTTAAGTAGAATTTGGGGTGAATAAGGCTATAATTATTGGTACCATTTAGGGCGTTATCGATGGTCCTACGCAAATTTTGGACGCCCCTTGGAAATTTTTGACTCGACTGATGGCGACAAAACCTCGCACTTATATATACAATGAGCTTTTACTCTACCTCTGTATAACCCTCATTTTTACTTCACCTTAATCACAATGTCTGAACCGAATTCCTCTACGTCTTCTGGTCCTTCGGAATGGCATGAACCAAACTCCCCTAGATCTTATGATCCTCCGGAATGGAATCCTCATCAACCTGTGTTTGTTAATGACCATAGGGCGGGTGTTAATTTGGGCTACGACTTTCAGACACTGAGGTTGAGGTTCAGAACAGATGAAGAGCGTGCAAATTGGATTTGGCTCTTCTAAGATAGAGCTCTTCTTGTAATGTCATACCAGGATGTCGAGTCTCTTATGCAAAATTTCGTTGGAGCGCTTTGGTACTAGTCCCGCACCGACATCGACTATGAATCGATCAATTGTTAGTGAATTCTATGCAGTTATCAGGTCAAACGTAGTTGCGATAGTACACCCCATAGCATCAGGGGTGCACAAATTGTGTGGAGTAGATGTTGCCTTGGAGGTGGACTGGATCAATAACTACTATGGTGTAAGTGGATTGGAAAAATCCAATCACTTCTTCAATAGGTATTACAGTGTTGATGCAATGCAACATCTAATTGCTCGCCGTCAACTGCCTACCGAATGGGAGCGTGTTATGATCAAATGGTTCACCAATGGCATCTATGGTAGTATACACACTCTTGAACCGACATTTGATTTGTACGTTTTGTTGTACGTAGTTCTCCATTACGAAGTTGACTTTAGACGTTACATCATTAGTAGGATTTGTGACATATCGATTGGCACACATGGTGATGGTTATATCTATTTCCATTTCTTATCACGGCTATCCCAAGACATTTTCACGTACTGGAGTATGACACGGATGACATTTCTTCAGAACCCTCCCCTATCATCTTTAATGAGCACCTTTAGGTTTAATTAAGTACTTTATCATATTTTCCCGTGCAAGTTATTTTCCATCAAGAATGAAGAAAGTTATAGACTTTTTTGAAGTTGCATTTTGCTTTATGATTTCGCTTTTCTTTCTTCTCGTAAGTAAAGATGTAAAAGACCTTGTCCGATATGGCAATATATTTTTTATGGTTTATTGTTTTGCTTTCTTATTCTCACAATTAATGAAAAAGCTAATGGATGATCTTTCCGGATCACATGAAGTGGTTCTTCCATCTCTAGTAGAGGGGACTATAACATTGATTTGCAAAGACAGAAATCAGGAACCTCCAAATCAAGAAGTAAGGCAAATGCTAGTTATGACTAGTCTCTAGTGTACGAAATGGACAACGAGCACCGTCTATCAGAACCTAGGTCAGTTACACACTTGAATAGTTCGATTCGTCATAGGATTAAAGATACTTCTCTAAACAAAAGATAATTTTTATACAAAAACAATATAGTCACAATCATAATAATAATAATAATAATAATTAGAACATATAAGATAAATGTTCAATGAGGAACAACTGTACGAAACGGACATCTAGTCCTTGTTTGTCTGGGGTTACCACACAACGAGCAATGCCTACCGTAACCTGGATCGCCCTCGTCAAGATGCATCCTGCCGCCTTACCACCGGGAAGCGGACCTTGAGAAGCAATCCCGAGGATCCCGGTCGGCCCCGCCGCCTCCCGCACTTTGTTTCCCCTCTTACGCTCACTCTAGGCTCATGCGGAGGAATACGTTGAGTTCTAATTGATTCGGTAACAATCCAATCATCCTCGACTAGAACATAATATACGCGTCCTTCATAGATACGTTGGAAACATTGAGCTTTGTAGTAGATGCGAACAATAATCGTGACGGACTCTTGCAGTAATACTCAATTATAGCAAAGACAAGCATGTTTGCAAGGTATCCAAAGTCCCCTGAAACTCCCGCAATAACAGGTCCATTTACGCATATTTACCCTCACACTAGTATCAATGTCCCCAATTTGGTACTCGTCCTGGTCGATCGGCTTCAGTGTGAAGGTTATCCTAGCATGCGAAACTTCATTCATGAATCTTTCGACTTCAGGGGCTAACACGGTGCGACACGAGTACGCAGTTTCTCTCCTCTTACAATACCAATCCAGCAACGTTGCACTAATAAATTCAAGAAGATTCACGATACTTATCTTACGTGCATCCCTGATCACGTTGTTAAAACTTTCAGCATAGTTGCCTTTCATTATTACGTAACGTGTCCCTAGAAAATGCGATCATGCCTATTTGTCAAATCCAATAATCTTCAAGTAACGCGATACTGTCTTGGTTGGATCTTGATCCTGATTTTTTATGTGTTGAAATATTATTGCGAATCGCGTTTCTAAAAATGTATACGCAGCTTTCAAGATGATGTATGGACAATATCCCGTGGTTCCGAATTTTTATTGAGGTGCATGGTGGTAGAAATAACCATGATGGGTGTTTGGAAATACATCCCTAATAGCCTAATGATGCATGGTCCTCTCATCGATACAAACACCATGTCTCTACATTCTCCAATTGACGACTTCACTTGAAGCATGAAATATGTCCACGCTTCGATGCTCTCTCCATCGGTCAAGGAAAACGCTAACGGAAAGAGATGGTCACCCGCGTCTACACCGATAGCTACTAACAATGTCCCATCACATTTTGTTTCAGATTTGTACCGTTCACAACTAAGATAGGCCGACAATACTTAAACCCCTCGATACTAGAATTCAAAGCCATGAAACAATACTTGAACCTACCAAGTGCATCAGGCTCTATGTCAGTGATAGTTCCATGATTTTCTTTCTTCAACATGCAAAAGTTGGTCAGTAATTTAGAATACGATAGTGTTACGCTTCCGTCGATGAATTCCAAGGCTTTTTGTCTACAATGATATGCACGCTGATAATCAAGGTCTATGTTGAATACTCTGTTGACCTCAACTATTAAATGTCTTGTCGTGAAATCAGAGCCGAGTTCAATGGGTTTCTCCCTTACTAAACGACCTATAGGTCTGGGCCTGGCTTGCCTATGATCGTTGGTTAATCGCTCCAATCCACAAGTGAGAGTTCCAGTGTAAGCGGTTATCTCGAAGTTCTTGCAACCGTCAAGCTTCCTACCGTCAACCATCCATTCGCATTCGTCCGAAGTAAAACATCATTGTTTTAACCTCTCATTGTCGTACCTTAAAAGTTTCCACATGTAATTATTTTTCAATGCGTGGTAACTCATTTTCATCTGCATATCTTCCTTGTCTTTGAACCTTTTACCAATAAACAACATTCCAGAATCTTCATTCTGAAACACTCCAGCCCATGGACATGGAGGAATTTCGGAAGACAGAATGCCAGACCCAAAATGAGCACCTCTATTTAGATTAATACTTTCCATACTAAATGTGTGACCAGTGTCAAGGTTCTGTTCCAAATGTGCTCATAGATAACTCATAAATGATCCACCGATATTCTGGTCCGCTTGCATCATTGATGGTGTAAGAGAGGCAGCGGAACCAAAACTGGCGGCTTGTTCCATGTATGTGGACATTACGACTTGTCTGACCAAAATGATTCCAAGATGTTCCAGATTTATGGACTGGTTCACGCCTCCTACCAGTAGGTTGTTGGATGTACGGTGTGTGCGTCGCCTGACCAAAATTATGCCGAGATGTTCCAGCTTCATTCAATGGTTCACACATTTTACCAATAGGTTGTTGACTGTACGGTGTGTGCAATGGCTGACTAATCATATTCGCAATTATTCCCCAATTATAGCCAGGTTCTCTTGTGATGTCAATGACTTGATCACCTAAAGTTGCATTTGGTTGGATGGCAATTTCATGAGGGACTAAGATTGATGTAGCAGGTACAACATGCTCTCAGGAATTTCTATTACAATCAAGTTCGGTGTAAAATCCTCAATTCCTCTATCATTTTCTCCAACTATCGGTCATTCCATTTAAGTCAAATCGTTATTCATGTCTTCCAAATTGTCATCGTCCGAAACCGGTTCAGCGTTAACACATAGATTGGCGATGTCATTTTTAAGAATATCATCAATGTATCCTAGCCATGTATCATCGTCCAAAACATCAATCAGCCCTTCGTAATTTCTGTACAAAATTTTCATGACCAATGTATTGTTTGATACATCAATTCCTACTTTCTCACACACTTTGTGCATCACTTAATCTAATGTCATATCAGTTTTCACACGAATCAAATAAAATTTTCCTTTCTTGTAAGACCATTTGTCGCTTTCTTCGTGGTATACCCACTCTCCTCCGAATACCAACTTAACGGACACCATGTTGTTATCTGTGAAGGAATTATAAATTTACATCAGTATAGAGTGGAAATATAACAATAGAATAATTATTACACAATGAATATATATATGTGTGTGTAACTACTTATATATACACACACACACACACACACACACACACACACACACACACACACACACACACCTTTCCAAGGAATAAAGATACAGCACCAAGATCAATATATAGAAGCTTATCCGATCAAAATGCCCGGAGGCAACAACGAAAGAAATATAAAACATATTATTTCACAAAATAATTACACAAATACTAATCTCCATACAATCGGAAAAGAATTAGAAAAAATGGAAAAACACATGAAGATTAGTCAAATTGAGAAAACTCCTCAACTGATAATTCCAATATACTAAAACACCCAACAACCCCAGTCTTCAAACCATACCAAGTGTCTTCTTCATCTATCAAAGATATACAAAAGAAAAAAAATATGATTTATTCAAAGATTTACAAAACAGACTTCAAAAGATGACAACCGGCTCTTCTTCTGAAAATCAAATAGCACCTGACACCCCCACAACGACATTACATATTAATACGGTTGGAAAAGAATTTGAGTTAGACTCACAAACAGACACCGATACCTCACTAGATAAAAATCAAATAAACAAAATAGAATGGAATTCACAAAACATTCCAAATTATCCTCTGGACATAATACCGGTCGTAACTCAAACTCAAAATCGTTTTAATGCATTATCTGTTTACAATTGGAACTTAGATACTATGAATGAATATCAAATTCTATCCCTCCTACAGCAAATGACAATGGCTGCAAATGCATATAGATTTAACACGGAGTCCTAGATAGACTACCACTGAGCTACTAATTGCGTGTTTCTCAAGACAATTAAAAGGATGGTGGGATTTTTATTTATCACCCGAACAAAATGACCAAATACTTAATTCACTAAAATATGATGAAGAACAAAATCTAATTCTTGACGAACACCAAGAACCATTACAGGATGCCATATCTACGGTAATACATACTATCTCAATACATTTTCTTGGAGATCCAACAAAATTAAAAGAAAAAAATACTGAACTACTTTCAAATATATGTGGTAAAAAAACTCAGTGATTTCCAATGGTATAAAAATAATTTCCTAACAAGATTAATGCAAAGGGATGATTCCAATCAGCCTTTTTGAAAATTAAAGTTCCTAGCAGGATTACCAACCTTACTAGGAGAAAAGGTCAGAAATAGAATTTGTGAGAATTCGGGCAACCAAATTATTCCATACGATCAATACACATATTGACAACTAGTTAGTGTTATTCAACAAGAAGGAATGAAAATATGCCAAGACCCCTCAAACTTCAGAAACACATAAAATGGGAAATGAAAAAGGCTAATCTGAAACTTGGAACCATTTGTCAGCAATTTGAAAATAATCCTTTTAATCAGGAATCCTCCTGCAAAGGAAATTGCAAAAAACCCACTTATAAAAACATAACACCCTATCAACCTAATAGGAAATTATACAGAAATAACAAACAAATGAATCAACCATCGAACAATAATTTCTACAAAAATGAAAAATATAAAAAGCCAAGACCGAATTGGAAAAAAAGACATTGAATTATATAGATGCCACAAAAAATGACATACAACAAACTACTGTAAACTGAAAAGAAAACTTAATGAACTAAGTCTGAAAGACGACATTATGAACAAGATCTCAAACTTACTTATATATTCTGATAGTGACACAACTAATGAAGAAAACACAGATAACAATGGAAGAGCAAAAATGGACGATACATTAACAAGTACTGAATCAGAAGGAAACAATGAAAAAATGCTAAATGTTATCTCCAAAAAACAACAAATATTTATTGATATATTAAAGCAGATTAATGACTCAGCTCTAGAACAACAATATCTCAAAAAATTATTAGAGGCTTTTAAACATGAGCCATTAGCACAAAGTACTTCCAGAAGTACTTATGACTTATAACAATTCTAAATAGGAATAAAAGATAATATTACAAATCAAGATCTACAAAAACAAATTAAAGAGATAAAAATGAATTAAGAGACTTATAAGAGAAACAAAAAAAATGATTCACGATTGATCAAAACCATTATTGAAACATGGAAAGACAATAGTGACACACATACTGAAAATGAAGATACTACAAAAGAATTACAGAGCATTACAACAACCCCAACTGATTTCCTTTTTGTTTTAAAAGAATTACATCTAGAAAATATATCATAAACATTACAGTCAAATTCATGAATAATTTCGAACTTAATACCATTTCACTTTTTGATACTGGAGCACACTTAAATTGTATAAAAGAAGGGTTAGTCCCTATAAAATTCTTACAGCAAACACATGAAAAAAATTCGGCAGCAAACAAGTCCAAAATAGTAATATCTGCAAAAACAGAGGCTTCAATAATCAATAATGTAGTCTCTTTAATGACATCCTTTGTGGTGGTCAATGATATTCATCACTCTGTAATTCTTGGCACTCCATTTATAAACCTTATAACACCATACAATGTTTGCCTAGATTCTATTACCTTAAAGATAAATAACAGAAAACACATGTTTCCTTTTTTCGTAAAACAAAAAAAAGAAGTCTAAACCTATTGAAAGATTCCTATATACTCCCTCCGTCCCATAATATAAGGCATTTTGATCATTTCACACAGTTTAAGAAAACATAATGAATGAGTTGTTTTTTAATATTTCAATGCAAAATATTGTATTGTTTTTTTGGGACTAGCTAATAATATTACATTGTTTAGTGTGAAAGTGAAAACAATGCATTTAATATTGTATTGTTTTGTGAGAAAGACTTATATTTTGGGACACTATTAAAAAGCCAAAAAGACTTATATTACGGGACGGAGGGAGTACATGAAAATATAGTCAATTATATAATACATAACAAGCAATTCCAGCTCAATGAGCTTCAGAAAGATGCTTCGCTACAAAGAATTCATAAATTGCTTAACCAGCAAACTATAAAAGAGAAAATACTAAGATTATAAAAAATATTCACCTTAAAAGTTTGTGCTGAACTACCAAATGCTTTCTGGAACAGAAAACAAATATGGTAGATCTACCCTATGACACATCTTTCAAAGAAACAGATATACCAACTAAAGCTCGGCCAATACAAATGAATAAAGCCCTTGAACAATTTTGCAGAAAAGAACTACAAGATCTTGAAAGCAAGAATTTAATCTCTAAAACTAGATCACCTTGGAGTTGTTCTGCGTTTTATGTTAATAAGGCATCTGAAATCGAGAGCGGAACTCCACGACTAGTCTTTAATTATAAACCACTTAACAAGGCATTAAAATTGATTCGATATCCCATACCTAATAAAAAAGACCTTCTGAATAAACTGCATGATGCTTTCATATTCTCAAAATTCGACATGAAATCAGGTTTTTGGCAAATACAAATAAAACCAAAAGATAGATATAAAACAGCATTTACAGTTCCATTTGGAGAATACCAATAGAATGTAATGCCTTTTGGCTGAAAAAAATGCCCCATCCGAATTTCAAAGGATAATGAACGACATATTCAATGAGTACTCAACATTCTATATCGTGTATATAGATGGTGTACTTATATTTTCAAAAACTCTTGATGAACATTTAAAACATTTAAAAACATTTTTATATGTAATTGAAAAAAGCGGATTGGTGATATTAGAACCTAAAATGTCACTCTTCCAGACAAAAATAAGATTTCTTGGACACTACATTACTCAAGGTACTATTACACCCATAGAAATATCGCTAAATTTCACCACAAAATTTTCAGATAAAATTCTTGATAAAAAAACACTTACAAAGATTCTTAGGATGTTTAAATTATGTCCTTGACTTTTACCCGAATATAAACATACTGGCCAAACCACTTCATCACCGTCTAAAGAAAAACGTTACTCCTTGGAGTACAACACATTCAAAAATTGTCCAACAAATTAAGGAACAGGTCACAAAGATTCCATGTCTTCAGATGGCAGATCCTGACCTTCATAAAATAGTAGAAACGGATGCTTCAGACATTGGTTATGGAGGCATCTTGAAGCAAAAATGGGATTCTAAAGAATTAATTGTTAAGTTTACATCTGCACAATGGAATGATACCCCAAAAGAATTATTCCACAATTAAGAAAGAGATCTTAAGCATTGTTTTATGCATACAAAAATTTCAAAGTGATATATTAAACAAAAAGTTTTTGTTACGTATAGAATGCAAATGTGCAAAAGAAATTTTATAAAAAGATGTACAAAATCTTGCATCAAAACAGATATTTGCACGTTGGCTAGCAATTTTTTTATTTTGATATTGAATTCATAAACGGAGATACAAATTCAATCCCCGATTTCCTTACTCATGAATTCCTACAAGACAGATCCAATGGCCCCCAAGGTTGACAAAGGGAAAAAGGTTGCAAACACAAGTGTTACAAAACCTAAAATGTCGTGGTATGACATTAGAGTTAAAGAAGAACAAGACGCCGGCAATATTGAAGATTCATGTTCCTTCGACCAAGAATCACAAAAATTTCTTGACAAATTATTACAAAGCCCAGAATTTAGGCAAATGCATTTATCTCAACAAAAGACACAAAACCTGCTAGAATTACCCAAAACATCATCATCAAAACCTACAACATCGTCATCAAAATCCATAGCATCTTCAACAAGACCCAAAACATCTACACCAAACCTATTGTTTTAACATCCAATTCATTCCAGCCACTCACAAAACCTTCTACCAAACAAAACACAACTACAGGAAAAAAAAACACCCTATACAGTAAAACCATACTCCCAAAACATTACTACACCTGAAGCCGGTTTTCAAAAACAAGATCCTTTCCAATCTCTACAAAATTACTTTGGAAACGGTTGGTTTTACAAGCCTTGGGATCTACAAAAGACCCTAGTCTTTTACCAAACCATCTTACAAGCAACTCAATCAGCCAGCTTTGACCACAAATATTACCAAAATAACCAAAGCACACCTGCATATTTGACTTGTAAAATTCACAAAGTCATTACTCCAGTAGATTGGTATGGAGGTCTTTCTCAGCCTATTGTATTCCCAGACGAGTACAAGGAACTACCTTTTTATAACACAACATTTAAGTACTGGGAGTACAAATAGGCATGGTTTAATGCCTTCTTTATTCAAAACCAAAACAATCGAAATACATGGTTGATGCATTTCGATACAAAAACGACGGACATTTCAAAATTTTCATCATTGTGGGTACAGTGGTGGTATTGCTTTGGTTCGGTGCCAGAGATACAAAAACCAACGGTGCTTGAATCATTCAATATTTTCAAAACTAAGTACAAGCCCTCCGAAGCGTAAAGAAGATTTCCAAAGATTCGCAACTCTAAGTACAAAATTCTATTTACCATGGATAGTTAATCGGTATTTAGATTTCTCTGATCATCCTCTTCCAATTATCCGAAGAAGATATAGAGTAAGATGGTGGGAGAAATGTACTATTGTCAAAAGTCTATCACCAGTAAACATCGAGGCCTGGTTACAAACGACACAAAGACCTCGGCAAATTCAAGTACAGTCAGCTACAAAGACAAGTTTCACGGCAAAGAAAGAACAAGTTGCAGCATTACTAGCTGCGTCGAAGATTAAATGATGAACTACAACAAATTCTCTCACAATACGCATCATCTTCACAAATGTCACCTATTAGCTCCACAACATCAGTCAACATTGACGAAGAAGACGAGGATTATCCACCGATACCCTAAAAAAAGATACAAACAGGATACTACAAAAAAGGGTTACCCATTTGTTTAAAGATACAATATCGGTGTAATCCAAGACCGAGCTTACTCCCTGCTTAACCTACGTTTTTTTGGTAGCAATGGTGAATTTTTGGCAGCAATGGTGATTTTTTTGGGGGATGAAACGGTGAAGAGGAGATGCTGAAAGAGGGGTGAAAAGGGTCAAATGAATAAGGATTTGTTTTAATGTTTTCAGATCCGACGGATGCGTTTGAATTTGGACGGCGAGTGTCATTTCGACGGTTAAGCATAAATCCGTCAAAATTGGACGAAAATCCTGGAGAGGATTTCGTCCAATTTGATATAGACAACTATACCTAATTTGATACAAACAACTATACCCGTCTAAATTAGGATGGAATCCGTCTAATTTTAGACGGATCCGACCTTTTTTGCCTGCATTTCTTTTTGGACGGTGATATATCACAATTGGACGAAATACGACACATTTTGACGAAATCGCCCAAAATTTGGATATGGAATCTAAAAAAAAATGTCAGGTCTGACATCACCTGAAACGAAATATGAGGTGCGACAATGACCAGATCTTATATTTTTTTCATTGAAAGTTTCGTATCATATTAAATTACTAGTAGTCGTGGCAATTAATTTGTCTTTCTTTACTTACATGGCATTAAAAATTTCATATCATCATATTAAATTAGTAGTATTCGTGGCAATATCTCTTTCTTCACTAAATCCTCTACCGGTCCGGCAGTGTAGGGGCTTTTAGAATCTTGATAAAATTTAAAAAATTAATGAATGAGTTGTTTTTAAAATTTTAAGGTAAGATATTGTATTGATTTTTTGGAGTGACCTATAATAGTGTATAATTTAATGTGAGAGTGAAATAATTTCATTTAATATTATTTTGGATTGTGAAAATGCCTTATATTATTGAACAAAATCGAAAAGCTAAATTAACCCTATATTTCGGGACGGAGGAAGTACTTAAATGAATGTTGTAAACATATACTTCATCCGTCCAATTATGAATGTCCATTTTAACTTTCCAATGGTTTGGAAAAGGGTATTTCTTTTCTAGTTATTCCATTTTCACCGTAGACGATATGGATGAATCAAACACACGCTTCAAATTAAATTCAAACTGTGTGGTCCAGATTCATCTACGTGAGTCTACGGTGCAAAAGGAGTAACTAGGAAAGAATTTCCTGAAAAATGAATGTCGTCTTTGACTTTTGCAAAGGTTTGTAAATGCACGATTAATGCGTCGTGTCTCACCGACATGGGCGTCCATGTGGTGGCAAGACAAGATCGCCCTGCAGCCCCCAATGCCAAACTTAAGGGGCCTTACAATTTTTGTTGTAATAAACAACACTGCTTCCGTTTTTTTAATTGTCACTTTTGAGAATTTGTTTTTTTCACTTACATCTATCATTTTACTTTATCAATACAACTTAGATTTCATTTCCACTTATACCCTCACATTAATTATAAGATCTAAATAAAGTCTTACACTTCAAATAATTAAAAAAAGTAGTGCACAAAAGACACCATAGGTCGTTTTGAAACTTCAATAATATTACTATCAATACATATTTAGATTTACAATATAGTGTATTAATTGATTGCAAATATATTCAAAAGAATAAAAAAGGACAATCTAGTCATTTCATATTATGTTTCACATACGTTATTCACTTTCTTAATCTATGTGTCAACAACAAAAGTGACTAATAAATAAACGGAGGGAGTATTAAAAAGGAGAATTAGGGATAAAGACAAGTTTTTGAATATTTTTAAATAACATGACAGCCACATATTTTTTATTGGGGAATGACAACTTCTATATTTTTTAGGGGGAATGAGGGAGAAGGACAGAAATATTTCATCAATTGAGTAGAAGAACATCCTTTTGAAACTTTTGCATAGAGGACAAAACTATTTATTCACTGTCGAAATTCACTTGTGTTCAAAATTTATTGTTTAAATTCACTGCCGAAATTCACTGTCGAAATTCACTAATTTTAAAAATTCTTTGTCGAAATTCATTGATTTTCGGGATTCACTGTCGAAATTCATTGATTTCGGGATTCACTGGGGAGATTCACTGATTTTCGGGATTCACTGTTTGTTCTTCTCGCTATAAAAATTATGCAGTTGTCCTTCTCCCTATAAAAATATGTAATGTCTCCGTTATTCTTAAAAATATTCCAGATTGTGTCCTTATCCCTAATTTCCCATATTTTTATATAGCGCGAAAGACAAAAGCAAAAATAAAAATAAAAAAATGAAAATTCGCCGCTTTGTGCTAAGCATCTACCTGGGAACATTGTTTTTCTCTTTACTCCCCATTCAAACGCTCATATCTTTTGATCTAGAGATCCAAACGCGATAAAAATTTCATTGAACTTTTTATTTTTTGATCCTCATCCTTTTGAGATTTGTTTCGTTATAATTCCATCATTTTTTATGATATTCAATGTCAAAATTCACACAGTGAATTTCCTTAGTGAATCCCTAAAAATCAGTGAATTTCGGACAATAGTAAATTTCGACAGAGGATTTTCTGAAATCACGTCGGAATATATTGAATGTGGTCCCAAAATAAAGAGAATTAAAAAAAATTTCGTGAAAGAATTTTTAAATTTGGAGTCCTAGATTGAGATATATGAGTGTTTAAAATATATCGATGAGAGAAGGTGTGTTGTTTTTTTAGTAATTAAAAGCGCCAGCAAAATAAAAAAAATAAAATAGTATAGTTTTGTCCTATATGCAAAAATTTCAAAAATATGTCATTCTCCTAAATTGATAAAATGTTGATGTCCTTCTGCCTTATTACCGTTATCAAAAAAAAACATTTATAATAGTTTTAGTTGAATTGTTAAAAAAGATATAAAAAGGCCGAAGAATATTTTTGGCCCAGGACCCTGCACACTGAATTGAAAGATCATTCTCTTTCTTACTAATTAACCCTCTTTGGAAATCTTTGAATATTATAAGTGGGTAAATTGATATTTTTGGAGGAATTCAAACTTAAAATTTGTTGGTTTTGTTGATTGTTTATGGATGTATCGTTTAATACCGTCTATGCACTCAGTATGTATGAGATCAAAATAACAACGTAGTACTGAAAGGGAGGATTGGTCTTTTATATAGGCATCCTGCATAGGCGAGTTAATAATCGAATCCCTCTATATTAGGGTCCGTGATTTAGGGCCAGTGTGCTGCCATCATGGGGCAGTGATGTCTCAATTAGGTTGAAATTGTGACACGTGATCAATCAGAAATATAGCAGTTATTTAATAATCAATCCTGGGATCCTTTCTATTAATGAGTTGTACGTAACTGCCTTTGGAGGTCTGGTGACGACCTGAATGAACTCTTTGCTAAGTCGGTGAGGTCAGAGTTGTGGGTAGCATGTACTAAGCTGAAACGATATTTGTCTAGTTCGATCTAACGGGAGTCTTGTGACCTGAGCTCTGAGAGCGTTTAGAATGTGGTCGGCAGAGCCATACTTCAAGTGAGATGTAACGCCCCATTCCCGGACACCGAGTCCTTATCTGGAAAGAGCGCTCGGCACAAATATTATCAAATAAATTCAATAACATATGTAAGCCTTACGTCATACATCAGAACTAAAACGATGCGGAAGATAAACGACTTGGGAAAACAAAAGATCGAACACACGGTTTTCCATGCTGCAAAAACTAAATCCAATAAAGAGAACTAGACCATCCAACGTTTAAATCCAAAAGAACTTAAATGGAACTAATCCAAAAGAAGGACAACATGTTTGAGCTTTGATTCAACAGCTTTATTGAAAGAAACAAAAACTAAAAGAAGTTAAGTCTTCAAGAGCTCCACCTCACACGTCATTGTCGAAGAACTCATCATCATTAGCAACCTGTTCAACTTTTTTGGGGATAGGGGAAGACAAACATAAAGTAACGGGTAAGTACATAAGTACTTAGTAACGCGTAGAAGATCGTATAACGCCGGTCTCATAAAGAAAAATAAGCAACGCCGCTTTTATTAGTTCATTCCGTTATTAACCCTAGCTAACTATCATATTACGCCATCATAGCATAACACGAGGTTCCAAAGTTATCTAGCTTAGCTCAAGTTTATTACAACATGAATAACAAGTGGCACGCGCTTATTAATAGGATGTACTAGGACAACTGGGTGCAACCTACTTAGATACACGCTCTAAGAGCCCCGGAATATCTCGAGTCCCGATAGTGTGATGACCGCAGAGTGCACCAAACGCTTTATCTAGCCAATTGATTGACCGGCGTGGGTACAGTCTACTTTGTCTAGTCAGATGACACATCGCGATATTGTACTATGCCTTACCAAGCATTGCATGATGTTTAAGATTATTAAAGCTAACACATACATTTGATTAAATGTTTAACTAGCCACCTAAGTTGATTCACATAAAAGGCTCACCTATCGCCTACTCCTCTTCTTAAGACCGCTAGACTCAGAATAAAACCTAGCACATACACGAGACATCGATAAACCCTAGCTTAACGAAGCACAAGGCAAATCCACAGCTTTCGACGGTCCCACACTTCATATTTTTAGGGAATCCATATGGTGATGGAACTAAACGCATCAAAAGCTAATTCAAGGCTTTGTCACATAAGGTTAAGCAGTAAGGACATGATTATAAAGCCATAAACCAAGCTGACACGATGAAACAGTAAAAACGGAATAAACAGGTCAAACGCACGTTTGACACCTTGTGAACGCACGTTTTCCTCGAACGAACGTTTACTGTTCCCCAAACGCCTGTTCGTGAAAAATAGCCACATCATGTATCAATTGTCAAACCCACAAACGCTCGTCCATAAACCCCAAACGCTCGTTCAGCCAAAAATTGCAACGAGCGCAAACGCCCGCTTGCCCATTTACAAATGCTCGCGTTGCTCTGGTTTTTCCTAGAAATCAGAATCACAATATACGATTTCCAACCCAATTCCACTCCAAACTCCAACTTGAACAGATCGTAAACAATGAAAATAAACATACAAATTGATCTATAACTTTACAACCTTTAATCATACGATAAGAACACCACGTTACCTTATTTGGCGTGGTACTACAATCCAAAGCTTTAATCCATCAAAGGTTTAACCTTTAACTTCAAACCTATAAACGATCAATCCAAAAATGATCACTATGATGTTTATACTTAGAAAAACACAGCTTTAACAACGATGATGAACAAACCCAAATATCAAGAACGATGAGGGAAAAACTTACGATAACGGATTTAGGGATTGTCGGTATCAAAAGCTTCCTCGTCTCGCAGTGATCCTTTCTCTCTTGAGATGTCTGCGTTTTTTATCAACGGATTAGCCTAGAGATTCAAGATTTCCTCTTCCTAGATCTTGAAAACTCGGAGCGTCTTTCTGATTTCTTTTCTGATAAATTAGGTGTGTATTGTATCACCCATTGGGATTAAAAATCCCCTCTTATACTCCGTAATTAAATCTAATCCTTTCCAATTAATTGAATACAATTAAATCCTTTTTTTATTTTCTTCTCCCTTTTTCTTTTAATCCTTTAAAACAAAACATAATATTCAGATTTTTCGTGTAAAGACAAAAATGCCCTTTTAGAAAAATCGGGATATTACATTCCTCCCCCCTTAAGAGGTGTTTCGTCCTCGAAACTAGAATGTACCTGGTAGATGAGGGAACTCTTGGAACTCGTTGAACATGTCCGCTTGAACTTGCCAAGTGGCTTCAGTCGGTGCATAATTGCCCAATTGCACTAACACTAACGGGATCACTCGCCTCTTTATCATCTTTTCTTTTCTATCCAGAATCTTTAACGGCTTCTCCGCGTTTGAAAGATTATCTTGTAAAACTTCCGGATCAACCTAAGATTCCACATCCACTTTAGATAGACACTTCCGAAGCATCGATACATGGAAAACATTGTGGACTCTAGACATCGATTCTGGTAACTGAAGTCTATAAGCCAACTTCCCAACTCTTTCGACGACATCAAAAGGTCCTACATACCTTGGACTTAGCTTTCCTTTCTGTCTGAACCTCTTGACACCCTTTCTCGGAGACGCTCGAAGGTAAACTCTATCTCCGACCTCAAACTCTAGCGGTCTTCTTCTAACATCGGCCCAACTCTTTTGACGATCTTGAGCGGCTTTCAGATTTTTCCTTATCAACTCGATCTTCTCCTGGGCTTGCTGAACCATCTCCGGCCCGGTGATGTGTTTCTCTCCCACTTCATCTCAGTAAAGTGGAGTTCTACACTTCCTACCATACAACGCCTCAAAAGGTGGCATTCCCAAACTAGCATGGTAACTATTATTGTAAGCAAACACAACCAAATTGAGGTAGTCTATCCATGATCCTCCGGCATCCAAAACACAAGCCCTAAGCATATCCTCGAGAGTCTGAATCATCCTCTCTGACTACCCATCTGTCTGAGGATGAAACGTTGTACTCAAATCGGTCCTCGTCCCAAAAGATTTCTGTAAACTCTTCCACAAACGACTGATAAATCTACTATCCCTGTCGGATACAATAGATAAAGGTACACCATGAAGCTTCACTATATTGTCGATATACATAGTAGCGAACTTTTTTATAGGCATGTCCACTTTACATGACAAGAAATAGGCTGATTTTGTAAGTCTATCCACAATCACCCAAATCATGTCATGACCGCCCTTAGTCTTAGGCAAACCGGTGATGAAATCCATCGTGATATTCTCCCATTTCCATTCCGGTATGTCCAAGGGTTTCAACAAACCTCCTGGCCTTCTGTGTTCTGCTTTAACTCTCTAGCATGTATCACGTCTTGCCACAAACTCTGCGATCCCTAACTTCATATTAGGCCACCAATATCTCTCCCTGAGATCTCTATACATCTTAGTGGCTCCTGGATGTACCACAAAAGCAATCTTATGAGCTTCTTCCATAACCTTCTCCCTTAGGCCATCCACATCGGGCACACACAAACGGTCTCCGTACCAAAGATGACCACTCTTGTCCAACTGATAACCCACTGTAGGCTTCTCTCGAGCTACTCGCTTCAAATCAATCAAAACAGGGTCTTTATCTTGCTTAGCCCGAATATCATCCAACAATTCTGACCTTGCCATGAATGGTGCCAAATTCTGAGCTTCACCATTTTCTTTCAATCACTTGAACTTGCAACCCATCCAACTGATCCACTACTTCTTGCAAGGCAGTGATAGAATTAACCGATCTCCGGCTAAGTGCATCAGCTACAACATTCGCTTTACCCGGATGGTATTGAATGTCCAAGTCATAATCTTTCACGAACTCCAACCATCTTCTTTGTCTCATGTTTAGATTCTCCTGTGTAAAGAAGAACTTAAGACTATTATGATTCGTGAAGATCCTTGCCTTGACACCATATAAATAGTGTCTCCAAAGCTTCAGAGCAAACACCACCGCGCCAACTCCAAGTCTTGTGTAGGTAATTCTTCTTATGCACATTTAATCGCCTAGATACGTAAGCGATTACCTTTCCCGATTGCATCAAAACACAACCCAAACCTTGACCCGATGCATCCAGATATACATCATAGCTCTCAAAAATTTCCGGTAATGCTAACACATGTGTCTGGTGGTCAACTTTTCTTTCAAAGTCCTGAAAATCTTCCTCACAATCATTGGTCCACTCATACTTAACGTTCTTTTGAGTAAGCCTCGTGAGAGGTGTAGCTATCTTAGAGAAATCCTGCACAAACTTCCTGTAGTACCTAGCTAAACCCAAGAAACTTCTTATCTCAGTCACTGATGTAGGTCTAGGCCACTTAGCAACGGCTTCTATCTTCGCTGGATCCACCTTGATGCCTTCTCTAGAAACTATATGCCCATGAAAACTAACTTGGTTCCCAAAACTCACACTTAGAAAACTTGGCATACAATTTGTTCTCTCTTAAGGTCCTTAGAACTATCCTGGTGTTCTTCATGCTCTTTCTCATCCTTAGAGTATACCGACATATCGCTCTATGAAAACTATCACAAACCTATCGAGATAAGGCATGAAAACTCTTTGTGTCAAGTCCATGAACTTCGATGGAGCATTAGTGAGTCCAAACGGCATGACCAAAACTCATAATGTCCATATCTCGCATCAAGTCTGAAGTGCCTTAGGTATATCTGACACCTTGATCCTCAACTGATGTTAACCGGACCTATGATCAATCTTAGAGAACACCTTCTTACCTTGAAACTGACTGAACAGATCATCAATCCTTGGTAAAGGATACTTATTCTTGATCGTCCGTTTATTCAACTCTCTGTAGTCGATGCACAAACGCATACTCCCATCTTTCTTCTTCACAAACAAGACCGGTGTGCCCCACGGTGATGTACTTGGCTGGATGAGGTTTTTCTTTAGCATCTCCTTAAGCTGAGTTTTCAACTCTTTCAACTCTGCTGGTGCAATCCTTTATGGTGCTTTAGCTACCGGTGATGCTCCTATGACCAATTCGATCTCGAACTCTACGACCCTATCAGGCATATGTCTTGGAAAATCTTCTGGGAAAACTTCAGGAAACTCCTTAAATACATGAGTCTCTCCTAACTCGGGTTTATGCTTTTCATTATCTAACGCATAACCAACGAAACCCTGGCAACCCTTCTTCAAAACTCTTAGGGCTTTAACTGCTGAGATAATCGGATGACGACCCTTGCTAGGCTTGTATACATTACCCTGAAATGTCTTAGTTGATTTTTCTGGAACCTTAAAGATCACCCTCTTACCCCTAAAATCCAAGTAGACATATTTCTTAGACAACCAGTTCATACCTAGGATAACATCGAAATCTGAGAAATCCATCACCGTCAAAGCATGCTTGCTCTTGTAAGTCCTAACTCTAATATCAACTTGGGGTGTGACTTCAGCACATCTAGAAACTCTACCCAAATGTGTGGTTATACTCAAAGGCCTCTCCAATTCCTTAAGAGGTAGGTTCAACTTCTTAGCTATCTTAGAGAGACAAAAGTCATTTGAAGCTCCATGTTAAATGTAGCAGTGAAACTCGCTAGATTATCTATGATTATGGTACCTAACAAGTGAATAAATTTAAGTAGAGATATATAATATCATATGCACGCTATATCATATTAAGTATCTATATTAAACACAAACACTGAAAAGTACCTGTCACCACAAGGTCGTCTAACTCTTCCGGTCCTGCATCCACTGCAAAGACACGAACTGGTCTGCTACCCATGGCACGAGTACCCTGCTGGTTACCTCGTCCTCCTGCCTGATGACCTTGAGAGAGCTTCTTAGGAAACACCCTCGAGTAATGTCCCACTTCCCCACAGTGGAAACAACTCATGCTACCTGTCATGCACTCTCCTGTATGTGCCTTGTTACACTTAGAATAAACCGATGGTGCTCCACTTTTTGAACTCTTCATGGCCATATTTCCCATCCTCTTAACATTCTGCTGCGGTGCTCCTCTATTACTCCTTTGATAATTCGAGAAAGGCCTCTTATCTCCAACTAAAACCGTTAGTTTACTAGCAAATATTTTTGTAATCAAAGCTCTATCCATGACGTTTGCCATGCTAGTAGGTCTATCTCCTAGCATGCCCTTTGCCACTTCATGTGACAATCCTTCCATGAACTTGTCAATCTTCTTCTCTTCACTTCTCATGATTTCAGGGTAGAATCTGCCTAACTCATGGAACTTCTGGGAGTACTGAGTCACTGCAGCGTATCATCCTTGTTTCAAACTTAGAAATTCATTGGCCTTTGCATTCTGTGCTGTTATAGGAAAGTATTTCTTGTAGAATAGTTCTTTGAACACTGCCCAATCTATGATCTTCGGATTAACTTGCTCATAAGCTTCCATCCAACTTTCTGCATTTCCTGCCAACAAGGATACACGCTTCATCGAGCCCTTCGCTTCGAGGAGCTTTCATATTTCGCACGCCCTCTTAAACCCACGAATCTATAAATCTACTGCTGCTGGCTCAACATTGCCAAAGAACTCTGGCACCCTGTGCTTCTTCATCTTATCGTAACAATCAACTGGCCTGTCGTAACCCCTAAACTGATGATGTTGTATCGGCTGTTGAACTGGTGGAACATTCTAAGCCGTCAGACCCGCAGGATAACCCATAGCTGGCTGCTGAGGTGGATAGGGTGTTGGATACTTAGCCGTAGAGGCAATAACATTCGATCTCGTGGTTGAGGTTCTTTGAACTCTTTGCCGCTGGGGTGGGTCTGTTACGGATGCATCTGATATGGGTAAGTCTGTTGTGGATAGTGTAGCCAGCTTCTACAAAAGTATCAGATCAAGGCGGTGGTGAAGGAAGAACCGTTGGTTGAGGCGTATAGCTTAGTGGTGTAGAGTAAAACACTGATGTCTATGGACGACTGAAAAACTGAATAACCGGCGGCACAGGCACTTGCTGAGGTTGCATAGAGATGGATGGGAAAGTACTCACTGGTGGTTCAGAAAGCCCTAATCCTGTACAACTTGTGGTCATTGGAGGCACGGACACTCCTGGTATTACTCCCACTGAAGTAGTGATGAACGGTATGTTGGGGTTAAACTGTGAAGGACCCCCTGGTTCCACTCTACCCCGGATTATGATGTCTGGTCCTTGATTTACACCACTTACCGGAACATTAACTTGAGAAACTGGCACCCTAGTAGTTGGTCCACTTCTTCTTCTTCTTGGAATTCTAACCTCAGTAACTTCTGCCTCTGTGTGATCTGTCTGGGTGTTAGCCGCCTCGGTGTTATTCGTATTAGCTCCTCCTCTAGTAAGAACCATTTTGTAACCAAGAAAAGAGGGGGGTTACTAAAGCTCTAACACTTATCTTAAAGAAGAAATCAAGTCCTACACAACAAAGAAAACCTGGCTCTAACACCAACTGTAACGCCCCGTTCCCGGACACCGAGTCCTTATCCGGAAAGAGCGTTCGGCACAAATATTATCAAATAAATTCAATAACATATGTAATCCTTACGTCATACATCAGAACTAAAATGACGCGGAAGATAAAATGATTCGGGAAAACAAAAGATCGAACACACGGTTTTCCATACTGTGAAAACTAAATCCAATAAAGAGAACTAGACCATCCAACGTTTAAATCCAAAAGAACTTAAAAGGAACTAATACAAAAGAAGGACAACATGTTCGAGCTTTGATTCAACAACTTTATGGAAAGAAACAAAAACTAATAGAAGCTAAGTCTTTAAGAGCTCCACCTCACACATCATCGTCGAAGAACTCATCATCATTAGCAACATGTTCATCTTCTTTGGGGATAGGGAAAGAAAACATAAAGTAACGGGGTACGTATATAAGTACTTAGTAACGCGTAGAAGATCGTATAATGTCGGTCTCATAAAGAAATAAAAGCACGCAGTCATTTATTAGTTCATTCCGTTATTAACCCTAGCTAACTATCATATTATGTTCGTAGCATAACACGAGGTTCCAAAGGTATTTAGCTTAGCTCAAGTTTATTGCATCATAAATAACAAGGGCACTACGCCTAGTAATAGGATGTACTAGGACAACTAGGTGGGACCTACTTAGAGACCCGCTCTAGTAGCCCCAGGAATATCTGAGTCCTGATAGTGTGATGACCGGAAGAGTGCACCAGACACTTTATCTAGCCAATCGATTGACCGGCATGGGTACAATCTACTTTGTCTAGTCAGAGGACACATCGCTATATTGTACTATGCCTTACCAAGCAATGCATGATGTTTAAGATTATTAAAGCCAACACATACGTTTGATTAAATGTTTAACTAGCCACCGAAGTTGATTCACATAAAAGGCTCACCTATCAGTCTACTCCCTCTTCTTAAGACCGCTAGACTCTAACAAAACCTATCACATACACAGACATCGATAAACCCTAGCTTATCAAAGCAAAAGGCAAATCCACAGCTTTTGACGGTCCCACACTTCATCTTTCTAGGGAATCAATATGGTGCCGGAACTAAAAGCATCAAAAGCTAATTCAAGGCTTTGTCATATAAGGTTAAGCAGTAAGGACATGATTTTAAAGCCTGAACCAAGCTGACACGATAAAACAGTAAAAACGGAATAAACATGTCAAACGCACGTTTGACACCCTGTGAACGCACGTTTGCCTCGAACGAACGTTTACTGTTCCCTAACCGCCCGTTCGTGAAAAGTAGCCACATCCTGTATTAATTGTCAAACCCTCAAACACTTGTCCATAAACCCCAAACGCTCGTTCAGCCAAAAATTTCAACGAACGCCCTTTTGCCCCTTTGCAAACGCTCGTTTGGGGGGGTTTTTCCAGAAATCTGCAACAGTCAATTTACGATTTCCAACCCAATTCCACCCCAAACTCCAACTTGAATAGATCGTAAACAATGAAAATAAACATACAAATTGCTTATAACTTTACAACCTTTAATCATACGATAAGAACACCACGTTACCTTATTTGGCGTGGTACTACAATCCAAAGCTCTAATCCGTCAAAGGTTTAACCATTAACTTCAACCTATAAACGATCAATCTAAAAATGATCACTACGATGTTTATACTCAGAAAAACACAGCTTTAACAACGATGATGAACAAACCCTAATATCAAGAACGATGAGGGAAAAACATATGATAATGGATTTAGGGATTGTCGGTATCAAAAGCATCCTTCTCTCTCGGTGATCCTTTCTCTCTTGAGATGTCTGCATTTTTTATCAACGGATTAGCCTTGAGATTGAAGAGTTCCTCTTCCTAGATCTTGAAAACTCAGAGCGTCCTTCTGATTTATTTTCTGATAAATTAGGCGTGTATTGAGTCGCCTATTGGGATTAAAAATCCCCTATTATACTCCGTAATTAAATCTAATTATTTCCTATTAATTAAATCCATTGAAATCCTTTTTTCTTTTCTTCTCCCTTTTTCTCTTAATCCTTTAAAACAAAACATAATATTCAGATTTTTTGTGTAAGGACAAAAATGCTCTTTCAGAAAAATCGGGATATTACATGAGAGGCCCAATATTGGACTTATCTTGGGTCGACCCATCTAGAAATATGACATGATTGAGTACCAAAGAGTTCCGCGTGTATGATTTCCGGGTCATACACATGTAAAAAGGAATTTGGATCCTTTGTTGTGTGGAAGATGATGTACTAAATGTTGTTGGTGGGTCGTCAAACCACCAATGATAAATCATCTACAACCTTTATAGCTAGTATATCAGAAGTAGGGGTCGAACCCACAGGGAACAGTGGATCTATTTCTTTTAAAATTTGTAAAATAACAATATATTGATTTGTAACTAAATCCCTAGAATAGAAGAAAAATAAAGGAAAGTAAAATCAATAAAATCAAGAAAAGCTCCAGCTAATTAATTATTTCCCTCAATTCATACAATCGATCATCGATTCAAATATGACTCTTTAAATTATTAATAAATTTGTTGTAGTTGATCACAACCGTGAATCAACCAATCTTTTCTAAGTTCGTTAATTAGGACAACCGCCGCTAATTACACCTAATTATGGCACACCCCGTAACGACCGCCCGGAGTTTGGTGACATAAAAGCCTTAAAGATTAGAGAGATTCAATTACTAGGTATTAATCCAACCGGTTTAATTTTAATCATTGTATTATCTATTTCCACAACAGGGAATCCTACGGGCTACGAACCGGTAGACAATGTGTTGTTTACCACTAAAACCTAATCTTTTATTGCAACCGCCTAAGATGGATTTTGGTACTTGATCAAAATAATCGCTTAATCATCTCGCGCCAACAATTAAACGAATATTCTAATCCTATATCCGTGAAATCAGAAAATAGACAAATACTAACAATCAACGAGGAGAAAAACCTTCAGACCTCATCACCACAAAAAATCGAGGGTTGAATAATTAATCAACTGGAATATAAAATTAACTACTCGTAAAAATAAAAATATAATCTAACGGAAAAGAACCAAATTATTATACCATAATGAAAAAAAGAAAAATCACCGGCAATACTGTGGTTAGATGCGCAACTTTTCTAGTTCTTTCTGCAGAGGATACTACTCTGTTCCTTCTGTTTTCTTCTTCTAATACCTAAATAAGAAATACATATATAAAACAATATCATACATTGTAACGCCCTGTTCCCGGATAACGAGGCCTTATCCGGAAAAGAACGTTCGGCGCGTATAACATTAAATAAATCGAATATTATACGCCAGCCTCTACGTCGTTGTATCAAAATTAAAGGCAACGGAAGCCCAAAAAAAGCTCAGGTAAAAATCATAAATACCTCTAAGAATATAAACTCCAAACATACTAAAGATAGAAAGGTAACTACAACAACGATATGAAGCTTACAACGTACGAAGTTCCAAAAGTAAGATACAACACTTGTCTTATAAACATGAAATAAAAGTACAACATTTAATAGAAAGGTATAAAAGAAAGCATAATCATGGCATCAACGTCATCAAATCATCATCGAACTCCTCAACGAGGTCAAGGCTAACCTGTTCGTCTTCTAACCCCAAGAGCACACAAACCAACATATGCAATTGAGGTAAGTACAAAGTACTAAGCATGAGGAAGAAGCTAATGTAAAATTAAGTCTTACAATGAAGGGTTCATTAGTTATTATTAGTAAGTTATCTTTGTGAGACCGACTCAAACTCTAGGGTTCACTTCATGTTCATGAACATGTCGTGGCTATTGGTTTCTAGCTTAGCTTATCTTTGTTACATCAACATTCTAGGGAACTACGCATGGTGCTACTCACCATGAAGTATCTAGGTGCAACATATTGGCGGATCACACCAATATCTATGGGCGAAAGCCCAATAGTGTACACGCTCGGTGGAGTCCCTCCGTACGTAGGGTCTCGGACTTACAGGGTGGTGTTCCTCCATACGTAGGGTCCAAAGACTTACGAAGTTATCCACTTTATCTGAATGCCCACACATCGCGATATAGCCTTGTGCCTTACCAATGATGGATTGATGTTTAATCTTTTTACTACACAAGTATGTTTATTATTAAGTTGTTAACTAGCTACCTAAGTTTTTTGAAGTAAGCTCCCTCACATATACAACTCTCTTACTTAGACCCCTAGACACGGACAAGCCCTAGCACATACAAAGACATTGATGAATTCTAATTCATCAAAGAATAAGCCATTCATACTCTTCCGACGGTCCCGAACTTCAACTCCCTTGAAGAGTACATCCGGTACCGGAACAAAACGCATCGGAAGCTTAATCAAGGCTTATTCAAGTTTATTTAATGTTATTAGATCAAGAAACAACATTTAAAACTAGACTCGGGGCTCAAAAATGATCAAACACTCAAAAAAGATGTACAGTGCACATGCACTAGATCTGGTGCGCATGAACTGGATTCAGTGCGCAAGCACTAGATTCTGGTGTGCATGCACCAAGGCTCTGAATGTAAAAATGGACGTTCTTATTCCTGGTGCGCCCATCCCAAGCGTAGAAACTCTCAAAAACTTAGTTTTTTGCATCTAAACGATCTCCATTTGATTCCTAACCAGTTTAACATCAATGAAATAAAAAAAATCGCAGAAAAACATCACTTTTACATAATTAAACATCACATACTTCTCTAATACAAGTAGGAATGATTTCAATCATTAAAACACCACAAGTTATACCCAAAACACAACCTTAACGACATAAGACCTTAATTAAACATTAGGAAGAGCCCCTTACCTTTTTGCAAGCCGAAAGCAAAGCAAAACCTTCAGAAAGACTGCAGCACAACTAGGACTTCATCCCAAACCTAGTTGATCAACCAATTGAACAAGAAACAATTCTGATCAAAAGATTTTAAACAACAGGCACTACGAATTGAAGGATTCTACGCAACCAAACAAGGCCAAACTTGAAGATTACCAAAACTAGGGCAAAACTGACCTTCTTTAAAACGCCAACTTTCTTGTACCAAAACGATCCTCTTGTCCTGTTGATTCCAAATCTTCAAACGATTTTGAAAACCGATCATAGACTTGTGAGAATTTGTGGAAAAATCTCTTTTGTTTTTTTCTAATTTCTTTCTGTTTTCCAAAGCCACAGTTCGAACTTGGGAGAGGATGAAGTCCTGACAACTTCTTTCAGAACATGGGAAGTTTTATTTTCCAAAAATAACTCCCACGGAGTTATTACTTATTAAATCCCATAACTCCAAGTAAATCCCATAATTTTCTTAAATTCCCATTAAATCTTTTTTCTTTTAATTCTTAAATCCATAAATAATAAATATAATATTCCGTGTTTCGTAAAAAGAAACGTCTGCCCCTTACGAAAGGTCGGGTTATTACATTCCTTCCCATTAAGTGGAGTTTTTTCCTCGAAACTCAAACGTGGTCAAACCATTGACCTTTCTTAGCACTCTTTCTTCAACATAACCTCAAACTGAAGCTTCACTTGGTGCCCACGGACAACCTCTAACCGATTCTGGTCTTGTTAATCACTGAACCAAAACACTTCTGATTTCAAAACTGTTCAAACCTCGTACACTAAACCCAAAAACTGACCAATTACAACTTGAACCATTGAAACCACACAAACCATTCTTGTACTCATCTTACCTTCTTAAGAAGATCACTTTCCTAGTTCAACAGTCCAAGTAGACAGACTCTTGGGTAACCAACCTATACCAAGAATCAGAATATGATCCGTATAATCCAAACTATAATCTTATTCTTGCAATGGTAGATTTAAACACATCCCACAACTTGTAGTAGCATCATAGTAACATTGATTTCTCTATCCAAAGGTGTTGTTACAACCAAGAGATCATTGAGTTTATTATTACTAAAACTGATGTGGGGTACTGGATTCTGAAACTGAGCAACATGTTCTAACTGACTCACAACTGCCTGACCCCTGTCTTAAACCAAACCACTCGCTTTATACTGAGCCCTAGAACTTCAAGTTCCAAACTTACCAACACGAGTATCTCTGAGGTTAACTACCATTCTGAAGGATCAGGAAGGATCATAACGGTTCTTTGTGGTCTAAGAAGATCTTATCTTAAGGAAGGAAGCCTAGGAAAGGAAGGAACGCTGCGCTCTGATACCAACTGTAACGCCCCGCTCCTGGATACCGAGCCCTTACCCGGAAGAGAACGTTTGGCACGTATAACATTAAATAAATCTAATATTATACGCCAGCCTCTATGTCGTCGTATTGAAATTAAAGCAATGGAAGCCCAAAAAAAAGCTCGGGTAAAAATCATAAATGCCTCTAAGAATAGAAACTCCAAACATACTAAAGATAGAAAGGTAACTCACAACAACGATATGAATCTTACAATGTATGATGTTCCAAAAGAAAGATATAACACTTGTCTTATAAACTTGAAATAAAAGTACAACATAATCTAGTACAACATTTAGTAGAAAGGTAAAAAAAGCATCATCATGGCATCAACGTCATCAAATCATCATCTAACTCCTCAATGAGCTCAAGGCTAACCTATTCATCTTCTCACCCTAAAAGCACACAAAACAACATGTGCAATTGAGGTAAGTACAAAGTACTTAGCAAGAGGAAGAAGCTAATGTATAATTTAGTCTTATAATGAAGGGTTCAGTTATTATTATTAAGTTATCTTTGTGAGACCGACTCAAACTCTAGGGTACCCTTCATGCTCATCAACATGTCGTGACTATTGGTTTCTAGCTTAGCTTATCTTTGTTACATCAGCATTCAAGGGCACTAGGCATTGTGCTACTCACCACGAAGTATATGGGAGCAACATATTGGCGGATCACACCAATATCCATCGGGGAAAGCCCGATAGTGTACACGCTCGGCGGAGTCCCTCCGTACGTAGGGTCTCGGACTTAAAGGGGTGGTGTTCCTCCATATGGAGAGTCCAAAGACTTACGAAGTTATCCACTATATCTAAACGCCCACACATCACGATATAGCCTTGAGCCTTACCAAGAATAGATTGTTGTTTAATCATTTTACTACAAAAGTATGTTTATTATTATGTTGTTAACTAGCCACCTAAGTGTTTTCAAATAAGCACCCTCACATATACTACTCCCTTAATTAGACCCCTAAACACGGACAAGCCCTAGCACATACACAGACATTGATAAATTATAATTCATCAAAGCACAAGCCAATCATACTCTTCCGACGGTCCCGAACTTCAATTCCATTGAAGAGTACATCCGGTGCCAGAACAAAACACATCGGAAGATTAATCAAGGCTTATTCATGTTCATTTAATGTTATTAGATCAAGAAACAACATTTAAAACTAGACTTGGGGCTCAAAACTAATCAAACACAAAAAACCATGTCAAGTGCACACGGATCGGATCCGTGCATGCATTAACCCGGTCGCATGCATGCACTGATTCTCGTGTGCATGCACCAAGGCTCAATGTAAAACGGACGTTCGACTCCCAAAGGCGCCCGCACTGCCGTAGAAACTCCCAAAAACTCAGTTTTTTGCATCTAAACGATCTCCAGTTGATTCCAAACAAGTTTAACATCAATGAACTCAGATAAATAGCAGAAAAACATCACTTTTACATAACTAAACATCACATACTTCTCTAATACAAGTAGGCATGATTTCAATCATTAAAACACCACAATTTATACCCAAAACACAACCCTAACGACATAAGACCTTAATTAAACATTAGGAAGAGCCCCTTACCTTTTAACAAGCCAAAAGCAAAGCAAAACCTTCAGAAAGACTGCAACACAACTAGGACTTCAACCCAAACCTAGTTGATTAACCAATTGAACAAGAAAAAATTGTGATCAAAAGCTTCTAAACAACAGGCACTTTGAATTGAAGGATTCTACGCAACCAAACAAGGCAAAACTTGAAGATCACCAAAACTAGGGCAAAACTAACTTTCCTCAAAACTCCAACTTTCTTGTACCAAAACGATCCTCTTGTCCCGCAGATTCAAAATCTTCAAACGATTCTGAAAACCGATCACATACTTGTGAGAATTGTGGAAAAATCTCCTTTGTTTTATTTTCTAATTTCTTTCTATTTCCTAGAGCCACAGTTCGAACTTGGGAGAGGATGAAGTCCTTCCAACTTCCTTCATAACATAGGAAGTTTATTTTCCAAAAATAACTCCCAAGGAGTTATTACTTATTAAATCCCTTAACTCCAAGTAAATCCCATAATTTCCCTTAAATTCCAATTAAATCCTTTTTCTTTTAAATCTTAAATCAATAAATATTAAATATAATATTTTGTGTTTCGTAAAAAGACACGCCTGCCTTTTACGAAAAGTCAGCTATTACACACATCCTCGAGTCTTTATATAAACAAACGTAGGAATTGCCGAATGGGCCAAGCCCATTAATTTCTTAAAAATTGTATATAATAATAATAATAATAATAATAATAATAATAATAATAATAATAATAATAATAATAATAATAATAATAATAATAATAATAATAATAATAATAATAATAATAATAATAATAATAATAATAATAATAATAATAATAATAATAATAATAATAATAATAATAATAATAAGGGTGTCTTCTAATAATCAAAATCCGATGTGATTTAAAAGAGAAATCCACAATTAACTTTTGAAAGGCTTTGTCTTTTCTTCATCAGTTTGGGGTCTGGACATAGGCGAAAACTGAAATTCAAGATACTTGAAATGCCATTTTTCTCCAATCATTTACATAGCTTCCAAAACTGCTCTAAAAGTACTGAAATATTCCATCACCGCTCACGATCTCTTAAAACCGAAAAATCATCGAAAACATACCCGGAACAAAGCATCTCTCGACAAAATAGATATAAAATAACCACAGAAAGTTCCATAAAATATGGTCTCATCACTCCCCCACACTTAGATCATTGCTTGTCCTCAAGCAATGCACTCTCATCCCAAAAATAAGAAAAAGAAAAATGCATGAACCTAAACCTATTTGAATACCCAAAACTACATGAATGCAAAGCACTAAAAGACTTTGAATGATGACGCTCGTCCAACTGTCTCATCAACCTCATGCTCCATAATGCCAATCAAATTATAACCAAGCAAGGCACATCACACACTAGTGTTCATACTACTAACTTTAACTCACTCGCTCATAAACTTTAAAGTGGCAAAATAAAGGAGTCCAACTTGTCTTCATGGATAAACTCTCAATATAATGTATAGGGATAATTCACTCTCTCTAAAAAACAACACAAAACCAAGCATTACCATAGGTTTGCATATTAATCAAAACTCCCACACTATGTATTCAAAATCCAATACACAAATCATAGGTCTTTATCAAGGTTGTAACGGGGCTAGTGACTAAAAAAAAGGTAGGGAAAAGAGAAATATAGGGGCTAAATTGTTAAAGGGAATGCATGAATAACCACACCAATAATCACGTAGTCGCCACCGATTCCAATTGAAACACACTATATGGCTCCAACTTCTGTCACAACTATCAACATACATTAAGAATTGAAGTGCAAACAACAATTTCAAAAGAATCCTGCAAAAAAACATGCACGGAAACAAACTCTTTCTTCAATATATAAAACACCTTCTTCTTTGAAATTCCAAATTATTATTATTTTTTCCATTTTTCTATTTTTTTCTATTTTTTCTCTCTTCAACCTTTCCACTTTTTTTCTTCCTTTTTTATAAACTCTAGATCTTGCAATCCAGTTCATAACATAACTTCAAGCCATACTCTTCCATATACTCGATTCTTGATGCTTCTCCAAAATTTCATGCAACTTTTCATACAATCTCTTGACAATAGGGTCAACAAAAATGGGATATCATAAGAAAAGGCCATGGGTTTAATTTCTGGGGTTTTTCAAATAAAGGGTCAGGCTAGACGGAGCTCTCTAGAGGGTATAAAATATGGGTAGCCAACAAAAGTGGGTCTAGAAAGGGTTAAATCCTTGGTGACTCAATCACTTTAAGTGCATTGAACTTGAAAAAAAGTGGTCTCGAACTGTATGTCTATGCAAATTCTAGAATGACATTGGAAGTGTGGATACTACTCAATGGAAATTATAAGCGAGTGCGCTCTTTGGCTAGGTGAAATCCTCACTTTTAAGTAGTTTTTTGTTAGGGCTCAATGATTTTACCTCCTAAGTTCACAAACAAGTGATATAAGGTGAGTGTGTATAAACAAAAGTGTTTTCTTACATTGATTAATTACCATTTGATTATTATTACTTCACACAAGATTTACATGAAAAAGTTGGTAAAATGTCATCAAAGGCATACTCGGCGCTATGAGGTCCTACAATGTCCTAAATATGCAGTTCTAATATGCAAATGCAAGAAAATCTCGCCCACACTTAAATCATACATTGTCCCCAATGTATGGTGAAAGTGGAAGGAAGAATGCAAAATATGTCATGAGATGCATCTAACATGGTATGCATGATATGCAACAAGTACTAATCTAAATATGAAATAAAATAAAATAAAAGGGATGAGAATACTTACAATTCGGACCGTGGGGTGAGAGTGTATTGTGGCATTGGTGGTGTCGGAGAGAAATGATTCCAGACTCACTGATGATGCTTGTGGAAGAAGGACAGAAATGGTAGACGTTAGGAAATCTTCGCGGGAACGCATCGGAATTTAAAATTTATTTCCTTTTAGCCTAAGATCGACTTTGTTTAATCTACAAACATAATAAGTTAGTAGACGGTGGTTTTACCTTGCTTGATCTTAAAGATCGACACCTTGACCGTCTAAGGAGAGTAGGGGTGCATGGAGCCACCCGAGCGTTCGGCCTCTACTGCTAGTCCACACAAAAAACCCGCCGGAATCCACCACTGGATTGCTACTAGAAAAACTCGGTTGCTAGACCAACCTTTTCTCTCTCTCAAATCTCTCTAATAAGCTCTATTTTTCACAAGAACTATTAGTCTCTTGGAATTGTGATATACAAAAGAGCTAGCCAATCCCTCTCTTACATAGAGTAAGTTGCGCCCCAATGTCTCTTAAACAGATTGGGAGAAGCTTCCTAGTAGATTGAGGAGAAAGAAAACCTTTTTCTAATAAAATATGAAAAGTATCTTTGATTGATTTATCTCATTTAATTTAATATCTCATATTAAATATTTCCAAGATATTCAATATCTTATACTGAATATATTTATCTTATTACAATAATTCTATTTTTCCAAAAATCAATTAATATCCAATATTAATATATGGTAATCTTATTAATTAAAATGCACAATCCAAGTGTATCATATACACAATGATATGCGCCACATGTTGCCAATAAATTGGTATCCGTAATATTTTAAATTAATAATATAATATCATGATTAATTAATTCGCAAAATACATGTATATCACATATATATATTTTCGACCCACATACATAATAATATGTATATTTAATTAATCAACACAATTAATATCTTGTATTATATTTATTCATAATAAATAAATACCACCATATTTATTTATCACTATAAAACTTTATAGTCGAGATAAACTTTCCTTATTCGGTTATCGCTATAACCACATTTTAATCCGGCTAGATGTTCTACATGTGTGACCCGATAGGCTTCCGAATATGTTGGCCATAGGCACAAAGTGCAATTACGAAAATGTCCTTCATACCTAACGTTCACGGAATAGCGTCTAGCAACACACCGTGATCCCCAATCATCGGAAGAGTCAAATGCAATGACCACTACCTTTCATGTGAAACAGTTACCGTGTAAATAGAATCATATCGCTGTAATAGTATCCATACGGTCGTATCTCGAGTGTCAATACATTTATGACCGTATCTTATAATCTGGATATCATGCTCTCTCAAAGTAACTCATTTACTTCAACTTTGCAAAGTTTCACGAGAGTAAGACATTCCTTATAAGAAGGCTTTGTCGGATATTTACTCCTAATAATAGGATACGCGATTTCCAGACGAACGACTTGAATCCTACGCATGTTTCAGTATCACACCCAATCACTACCGCATGATCATCCTATGGCTAGGGGAAACCTCAATAGTGTCAAATAATTACAATCCGCACCATGATGTCATGAAGACTCCGGTCTCAGGATAATTACACAACCCCAACATAGCGCGACACTTAATAAAATAAGTGGGTCAGTCTAACGTACGCATTCTCTAATACACGTCCACGTACCGTCCAAGTGTCTCAACACTTTGATAGACGAGATCTATCTCTACCTTCAATAAGATAGAAGACATCCAATACGTGCTAATCTGATCGTACTATTAATGTCCCTTTTAACAGCACATACGACTAGAGATATTTGAATTTCAAACCTTTTTAAGTGAGTCGAGATCTCATCAATCATAATCACTATCATGGTTTGTCTTTCATAGTTTGACACTAAGGACATTATCATATATACAATCACAAATTGGGTCATATAAATGAACATAATATATAATAACAGAAAAGCCATTTAACATATGTATATATATAAAGAAATAGTAGAAATGATCCGACCCTGTCGGATCCGGTCCAACCCGATTGTGTTTAGGACACTATTTCAACAATCTCCCACTTGGCCTAAAACCAATCACTCGTACACACAAGACCAGGTTGAAACACAAAAATCTCATGCAATACTTGCAACTAACTCTAAGCGTAAATGGTTCACTATCCGTGGGGACTCAGACTATCTTCATATCATGCTCCAAATGATCAAGTCAAAGGAACCGCCTCAACACACACATGAATCTCTGACGAGACCCTGGTCCTTGCTTCAAATAATTAACCCACCAGTATATCAGTTATATAGTAAAGGTGGAAGAACCGCACTAGGTTCAGGAACGAACGTCTTAGATCCATGTACTGCTCACGCTGCGCCTCTAAGACACTATTGCATTTTGGCTCAGTTGTAGAATTCTCAGTGATCTCTAGCTAAGAACATTTCTAGCTCACTATATCACTTGATTAGAGCGACTGCAAACCAAGACTTAGCTCCCACTATCTTCATAAGACCTAGGGCATACATCTATATATCTGTGTTTGTTTGATTCCAAGTTTCAATAAACTAGGAACCCATCTTTAACACTTTTAAACATATCTCGATATATACCAGAATCACTTTCACACTTGCTCATGACTTTTCTTGAGGTATGAACATCTTGTTCAATTCATAATACTTATGATGGATCCTATTTCTGAAACAAAGGGAACCTTCCATAAGTATTATCTTTCACCTTATCTTCAGGGCTGACGTCCTATCATAGATAGATCCTGAGAATACCAGCTTGCAGTATCTCCTGATGTGATCTACGCTAAACTCCTTTAGCATCTCATCTATGTGGGTGAACTATGATAATCAAGCAGTGTCCAAATCTATCACTATAGATTCTTATTTCTAAAATAAGAACTGCAACCTCCAAGAGATTTTGAAAAGTCTTTGAATTACCAAACACTAATTGACTGTGACATAGGGTGTTAATTCTGAGAAGGATATCCAATACCTTGCTCGAGAACTATGACACTCCTACTAACCCTTCTGCACATAAGGCATATCTTTCCTCTTGATGGAATCAAACTCTTTTGATTTATCTATGCAAGAAACTTATATAGAGAGACTTGTTTGAGTTCATCAGTAGATCTTATAAGATTACACATCCCGTCATCGTCTATGAACATCAAGCCTTTGGCCCAATAGTTTCAACACTATCATATAGCCGTGATGCATAGCTACAACAAGCACAATCTGAATATACTTATGCATAGCTGGTAGCATACATGTAATTATAAGGTTTACACCCTGTAGCCTTCAACCTATCAACTCAGCTTAACTAGTAATCGTATAGCTATACATGTTAGCCTTTCATAAAGATAAGCTACACCTTTTAGAGACATTCCTTTTAGGTAAAGACAGAAAAGGTTCATAACCTGTTATGTCACTCATGGAATCTACTTCAGAAATTATGGTTCCAATCCATATCTCTTAATCTTGCCTTTCAAGAATTCTTGCATAAGTCTTGAGATCTTCATTTTTCAAGATGAACATACCAGTAGCCCTTTCAGGCGTGTGGTCATCTGCAGACTCATAGAGTACTTTTGTTCATTGAGCGGAGCCCTACACCTCATCGCTATGCGGCGCCTGCTCGTGTTCCAATGGTTGAATATCTCCTTGTGGTTCTCAAACTACATTTGAGATCTAAATTTACTCCCACTGTTTCTTTTGGAAGAAACACTTCCTACTGAAGACAGCATGTTTGGAGACAAACACCTTTTGCTCCGCGGACAAGTAAATAATATCTAGCTTACTTGCTAAGATATTCCACAAAGTTGCACATGTCATTCTAGGCTCCAAGCCTTTCAGACATTGCCTGCTTTTTAGAAGCATGACAACCCAAAATCATCGGTTAATATGGATTTGATGTCATCAATTCCATATCTGATATGGAATTTATTCAACCTTTATTCTTTGGAACTTGGTTAAGTATATATTTTGTATAAGGGCACTATCCCGAAACAGATAAGGGATACATTTCATAGCTTACGTCACACCTTTATCATATAGAGTGTTGTTTCCATTTTAGAGGCACAGTCTGATTACGTATCCAAAAATGGTATTCTTCAAGAGGGAATATTTTTCCTTTTCAGAAAACTTCTGAAACACCCTTCAGGTATTAATTACTTTAATCCAATTATAGATTAATTCCTAAGTATTTCATCAATCTCATGTTTGTACTAGCTCAAACTTTTCGGGCTTTCCGGATTTCTCACTTCACTGAGTACACTTGACTGTTTAAAAAAATAGTCATAGAGATTAATAAGCAATTATTTGTGGAATTAACTGTCACAAGCCAACAAACATCGGTATGTTTAGGCTTTAGACAATTTTTCTAGAATTTATTACCTTTTATTAAAAGGGTATTTTAGTCATATTTAGATAAGATACGTATTATCCACATGATTCATAATCACATGGTTCAGACATCATCAGAATGACATTTGATTACACATTTCTCTTCCAGAGAGTCGACATCTAGAACAACCACAAATATCAAGGATAACAACCATTCAAACATTTGGTTGAGATTTATCACCTAAATAGAATATATCGTGACACCGATCTAGTATGCTAGATTCAGTGACCGTTCAACTTTATTGGAATAATGTTTATTCCTTATAATTGAATATTATCTACTAAATCCTAACAATCCACTGAGCTCATGTTCTTCATAAGACCCAGAACATAATAACGTTTATTTTGTTTCTTTATTAGTTTACTAGATTCAGAGCACAATGCAACGTTTGCTTTACTTTCATATCTTAGTTTATTCCGTATTTAATCCTTCTAACTTAATCATGCTCGTAAGATCATATATCTAAGAGTTGACTTGAACTTAGATGGATTTATCTCAACACACTTGCCTAGAATATAGGCTTCGATAATATCTCTCATTTAAGCACTTGCCCTAACTTCCCTTTTTAACCCCTTAAGCACTTGTCAATAGTTCTTATTTTAGTCTTCACAAGACTTAAGAAAAATCACAAGAGCTGTCTTCAATTTCCTTTCATAAAGAAAATCCAATGTTTATTAGATAGTTTATTTAGCCTTTTGAATCATATTCAAAACATGAACTATTTAATTAACCTTCAAGCAATGATTAAAGAAATAAGTGGATACTTAAGTCTTACAATTTTGAAAACAACCTTTCCAAAATTCGATGTTGTCATTCTTATTGTCACGGATTTTATTAACAAGTAATAAATTTATAATCCGATATATCTCAAGTGCAAGGATCGTAGTAAAGAGGTTGATACCGGGTCGATCTTACGGGGAATCGGAGGTTGTTAACTCTAGTCTTTATTCTAACCTAACTATGTCATAATTACTAAACTAAACAGATACGAAAACAGTAAATAATTCACAAGAAAGATAACAATAACGTAAACTGGACAGAAGATCAATGACCTAAAGCCAGGAAAGATAGTTTCGAACCAATTTAAACTAAACTAAACCTAGTATGCAATAAAAGACTAACTAAGCTAAACAATTCAAATTCAAGGGGTTTTAAATCAATAAGTTACAAACGAACGAGCAATTGATCCACCTATCCTATCAACATTCAATTTCAATTCAGATTATTTCGTGATTACTAATCAAGTTGTGATCCACCTGATCAAAGGTATGAACCCTAATTTCTTAGGCAAGTTCGTCTATTAATCTCTATCTTTCGATCTAAAGATTAACACTTTTCTAACCAAAGGTGTAAACTTTAAGCGTTTCTAACCTAGAAATCTAACCTAATAACTTTCGTTACTTAGATCAAATATCTATTCTTTATCATGGTGATCTAAAGTCTAACATGATTTTCATCAAATAAACGATCAACAAAGCAAACATATTTCGATATAAATTTGCAATAAACAACATAAAGCATGATAAAAGAAACAACTCGTAATAGATACTCACAAAATAATCATGAAATGAAACTGAATTGTTGATCGGACGGCTTCACAACGCTCGTTCAATGGAGGTCTAGCCTCTTAGCATCCTCTTGAAGCTTTGAATTGTATAGAAAGACATAAAAAGTAGCTAATCTAATCTAAGAATTTAAGAACATAAAAGTTGAGGAAAACTGGTAAAAACCGCAGCCTAAGCCGCCCCTAGGATTAGGGTTTCGAGTATTGTGTAATTGATATCTCTAGGGTTGAGAAACTGCCGCCTATATATAGATTTTCAAGTCGGTTTAGCTAAGTCGGCTACTGGACGCCCGTCTGAATCCTTGAACGACCGTCCCACTCTTCCATACAAACTTGAATCGGGCCGAGTCATGATCGAGGCGCCCGTCCTTCTTTAAATTGGGCGCTCGTCCAAAGCAATTTCATCCAAACTCGAATCAAAAATATCATCCTGGACGCCCGTTTGAATGGTAGACGCCCGTCCACTCGGGGCGGGACTTGGACGCCTTGATTCGGTGACTTTGAAAACTTGATTGCCTCATCTCTATCTCTTTTTAATTCAATCCAAATCCATCATTATCTCTTCTTCATCATAAAATTAAGTCTTTTATCTTCTTTTGATCATCTCTTGAGCCTCAAATATGTATCTATAACACATCAAAACATCGCAAAATGTAATATCATCCAAATAATCATAAAATCACAATTAAAACACCAAAATTAACCTATTTTGCGAATAACTCGTCTAGAATATCATTTACTCAACAATTCCATTAAACACTCGTTTCCTATGCAAATTATACGAAATATGAGAGAAATTATCATAAAATATTTTAATATAAATTGTATAAATTCACCCTTAACAACTCCCCCACACTTAGCTTTTGCTCGTCCCGAGCAAAACAAAACGAAAATTAGGGCTCTAGACAAAAACAGACATCTCAGACAATATAGCATAGATCCAATAAATCAGAAGTTCACCACTGTGTGTGTGCAAAGCCATAGAAAACTTCCACTAAATCCAAACTTGAGAAACTCAAAGAAAAACTAGCTAATACCCCCTCGTAGACCAGCAATAAATGACACTCATAAGATGTACCCTACAAACGTAACATATCCCGAAAAGGATGATCGAATATATCTAGGGCCTTTCTGAGATACTCAAAGGATAATCCCTACATCATATCTATCAGTTTCTACTGGGATAAGATAGATGATAACTCAGTCTTATATCCATTTCATACCAATTCTTTTATAAGTTAATTTAACTACTTTCACTTTAACACACATCGAATGAAATGCTGCCTCTCATAGCGTAATAGGATATTCGAGATATACCCTACCTTACTCCAATCATAAGGCAGCTTTTTCTGACTGTCGTGAGCTTTTAGTCATCATAGTGGTATAGGACATACGTGGTATACCCTATCGCACTCAAATCATCGACTAGCTTTCGACACACCCAATTAATACATTTTGAATTCAACTTTTTCATTTGACAATAAGTTACATGTTACTTATCACATTCAAACCTTAGATATTCATAGTATAACATACTCCGGATCTAAATACAAACTATCATAAATCTCAAGATATATACGGAGCACTAAGCAGATGACTTATAAGAAAATCAAAAATCACTCGTCAAAAGGGGTATAACTTTATATTTTAGCTCATCATTCACTATGGCTCGTGAAAAATAGATCTCAGGTGAAACAACTAACTTATCAAACTTATGATATATAGCTTGGATGACTATAACAATAACGAACATCGAATTGAATTGCCTACTCGGGACAAAACAAAAACAAAAGTGTCGAATTTTTTTGAAAATTCTAGCTCATTTTGCATAGAAACATAACGAATTAAGCAAATGTATAGATACATATCAAATCATTCCCCTCCCCCACACTTAAACGACAACATGTCCTCATGTTGTGCAGAATGAAAGAAAAGATAAAAGACTTAGCTGATTTCAATCGATACTCGAATCGATGGTCAGGCCAGAGCCTACGTAGTGACAATTTGAACTCGGAACCATACAATGTAGCTCGACAAAACTGCTAAAAATATACCTGCACTACTCGACAAACACGGAAAAATCTCGGGGAAAACGGGGAAACATACCAAAGTGAAAGGATATATCAAAAATGAAGAAAATCAAAAGACGAAACATTGAATACATCCAAAAGTTGAAACAGAGCAGAAAAGAAAGTACGGACGTCTTATGGCTTACATGATTCAGTCGGAAAAATAAACAGTAGCAATATCAAAAGTACAACGAATCAAGTAAGGAAAAGTATCAATAATACACAACCATCGCATCTAGTACAAAGCAAAAGAAATGGAAAAATAAGATCAGGGCTGCCCCGGTGCCGCAGAATCATCAGCCGGAGGTACATCACCCGCAGGGGCATCAATCTGCTCCTCATCCGAAGAAGACTCAGACTCCTCCAGAACATCCGCAATGGCCTGCTCAATCTCATCAGAATAAACATAATTAATGAGGCTTGGATCAAGATTCTGCTGCCCTCGGCTTCCGCCCTCACTGATGCACCGTAAAATAGCCAAAATGTTATTCTGTGAAGTCCGAATATCCTCCATCCGAGCCTGCATAATCGTTGGCCATACTCAACCTCATCCGGACTGAGGGAGATAAAGTAGGAAGGTAGGATGCTCGAGGCGGTGCCGAAGAAGAACCAGGCTCACGTGGTGCCTCCATCTCAGAATGTCCTGAAGACTTACCCCTTTCTCTCTGTATAGGTCTCGGGTTCTTCGATTTGTGATCCGCTCACTCAGGGACACCGGCATCAATACACAAACTATGAATCAGGTGAGGGACAATCAAGCTACGTGTATAAACCTTCTGATTGATAGATATCTCGTCGTATAACACTTGTCCCACATCCACATTTAATCCAAACGTCAAAGCATATAACATGCCTAGGTCACCGATGTGAAAATGCATCAGATTGTTCTTTGGCAACAACCGACTCTGTATGAACCTACATTGGACTTTCCAGTCCTCCGTCTAGGTAGTGGTAACCAACTCCTTCCGGTCTCCTCCCGGTCTCAATGTCCACGCCACATCCGGGCAAACTTTCAACCGTAACTCCTCCAATGGATCTTGGCCCGCAGTCTGCCTATGAACGATCTCCTCCTTATAATCCTGACCCTCAAAAGCCTCCAAGTTGTACTTCTGATTAATCACATCCGGTGTAAAAGGAACTTCCACCCCTCGAACCACAACTACTCCCGTTTGCAAGTCGGTCTCCGAGCAATTAGCATAAAATTCCCGAACTAGGGAGTCGTTGACTGGGGTACTCGGGATAGTCATCAAAGCATCCCATATCCGGTCCCTTAACAACTTGACAAACCCCGGATCAACCTTAGCCTGCATCGTAGCCCTCTCGATCAACATGGTCCTAGAGAAATAATGTTTGGTATAAGCGTCGTGGGCTTTAGGATTCACAAATCGACGAGGCATAGGCATAGGGGCTACGGTCTTCGTTTTCTTCCTAGGTTGTGCAGCCCTAGGCTCAGCCGGTTCCTCCTCCCGAGTAGCATCCACAGCTTCCTCAACCCTGGATGACCCTCCTCCTCGGTGAGATCTAGGCATCCTTACCAATGGAACATCATCATCCGTCACAGACCCCGAGGTAGGCTCATCCCTCAAAGTTGCCCTAGTTTGGGTGGCCCTAGGAGGTTGCTCTCTAATGCTAACACCTCGGTGTGGATCGATTAGGTTGGGATCAAACTCCTTACGCTTCTTCCCAGACTCCCTGGCCACATCCTTACCATGCCGCTTAACCACTGCCTTCTTGTGGACCATGATTCAAGCCTAAACTAAACCAAAACAATCCCAAATCAAAACAAGTTACCCGTTTAACATCCAAATCGGGATTTCAAACCAACCAAACCACAAACCACAACCATCCATCATCACCAAGCAACCCATTCATCATCCACCATCAACACCACAGCAAGAAACCAACACCAAAACAAAGAGAAAACAAATAAGGTACAATTCTCATAAAAGAGTTGAGCCGAAAATCGAACTCCAAAAAAAACGTGAATTAATCCCAGAAAAGTTACCAGAAACTTACCAAATATGACGAAAGGTAAATGATGAAGGTGATTTGCACTCTAATGTTCCAATTTGAGTCCAAAATTCGACTTTTCACCCAAAAAGTCGGACCAATGAGGTTTCATTCGTCCAAATGAGTGTTGATTGAGGAATAAGGCTTAGAAAAGTGAAAAGAGGGGATCGGCGCGTTTATAGCAACTTAAATCGCCCAATTTGGTGCAATATCAAGATTTTAGGGTAAGAGGAGGCAAAAAGTCGGTTTTCGCGATTTGAAATTCTGAAAAAGTGAAGGTTCATGGGTTGAGGGGGTATATATAGGCAGGGGCTGGACGCTCGTCCAACTCTGTGGACGGGCGTTCAGTGAAGAACATATAAACTGGACGGGCGTCCAGTGTATCAGACGCTCGTCCAAGCGTTCAAATTACATACAGGATTGGAGGGAGAATTCCAGACGGGCGTCCAGTGATAGTGGACGCTCGTTCAAGAATTGGTCATGGCGGACGGGCGTCCAAGACAGAAAAAAGCAAAAATTATAAAATTTCATACGATTTAAATTCAAATGTGCATTTTCTCATTAAACTTAAATAAAACTTCAAAAATACAAATGAAAAACGACGAATTACGTAAAATCACTAGAAAATAGGTAAAAACAACAGAAAATAGTGGGTTGCCTCCCACCGAGCGCTTTTGTTTTACGTCGTTTGCTCGACGAAACAACCTAACAACGCTAGTCATCGTAAATTTCCGACCAATCCACAACTCGGATAAGACGGCGGAGCATGTCAATCGCCAGAGGGAAGTCATACTCATCCTAAAAACCCCAATCCTCACCAAATTACATCAACACCCTGAAAATGTTCACTTTTGCAAAGACTAGCGCCAAATCACAAAGATCGGATCATTCGAGATTGTGTATGGGCGTCTGAGAGCTACCTGCAACTCCTCAAGAGTGAGTCTCCACCTCCCGAGCATCGGGGAACAATAAGAACATAGGTGACAGTCCTGATGCGGGTACTAATATCAAAGTCTACGTGCAAAACTATAGTCCCTCCCGGTCCGTCATCTACGGTGATAAGTGGGATCCTCCTAAGGAAAGGTAACTCCTCTGGTAGAACTCCGAAATCCATATCTAGAAAGAAAAGCTAACTGACAGATATAAACAAAAGCAAAACTTAGTAAACTAAACTTAAATACTAAAACTATAAATGCATAAAACAAAAACACCTAATATAACGATATCTAGGTTGCCCCCTAGTGGCGATTTTAGTTAATGTCGTTAGCTCGACATTTGTTTAAGCTCACTGGATCAAAGCCATTTAACTTTTCGCACACCACTACTACCTCGCCTGCAGACTTAGGTCGATGAGTTCGGCTGCAGAAACATCACTTAACACATGGGGTGAAATCTTTGATAGCTTTCCAAACACGTTTAAACTTCCCCATGGTTGACTTCTTCTTCTTCTGAGTCTTCTGATGACGTTTCAGCTAACGCTCCCTCTCATACTCTTCCATATCCCAACTACCTGCTAGAACTTCTTCGGATCGACCACTACCGTCATCCTCCTCCAAAGTGTCGGGTGAAAACTCGTCAAATTCTTCGACTTCTTTAGTACCACACCCGAGGATATCGAGGAAACAAACTATCAAAGGCTTTTCCTTGGGTTCACCAATGTAATGATTACACCTTTGACCATTTACTCGAAACGGTTGGTCACCATAACCTCGTAGTTCTAGAACGCCTCCAGGAATAATTTGGAGAATCTCAAAGGGACCGGACCTTCATGTCCTTAACTTTCCAGGAAACAGATGTAGCCTGGAATTATACAAAAAAACTTGTTCCCCGACTTGAAATTCTCTCTTCTTAATCTTGGCGTCATGGAGGAGTTTCATCTTATCTTTGCTGATCCTGGCGCTTTCGTAAGCCTGGAGTCTGAATTCGTCCAGCTCATGCAACTGTTGCAGTCGATGCTGTTGAGCATTTTGTGACAGTAAGCTATATGTTGATTAATTTTCAAAATGATATATCCCATTTGTTTAAAGCTTTTATAGAACTATTTGTATAAATATTATATTTAATATCTCGATAATATATATTCTTGTGATTACATTAAATTGATTATATTACTACACGTACACTAACATAACATAAGCAATAAGTCATATTGATTTACGACTAAATTGAAAAATTTGTTGTCTCCGTCTTGCAGGAATTAAACCACACATTTGTATAATATTACTATTATTGTAATTATATATTACATATAGTAATATTGGATTACAACCTCAAAATGGTCTGATACATATTTTTCGGCCTGCTCCATCAGCCCAAGTCCAAGTCATTATCTCTTTCACCAAATCAACTTCTAAATCTAATATTTCATTTCCTAACTAAAGCTTCTGCCGACACCCACTGCCCCGACCCCTTATCTCTCATATTCTAGAAACCACAAAGTCATTTACTCTTTTCCATTTCAGCCTCCTCAATTCCCGTAAAAGATGGTTCCGTTTCTCCTTCCTAATCAAATCGATTCAATGAAGAATCAATACGATCTTCTCAAAACCGGCAATTAATCTTACTGATTCCGTAAATCAAATTCGTTGATTTGACTTTAGTTTTTGGAAAGTTTTTTTTTTGCAACACGAATTGACCAATTCGTGAAGCTCTCGCTGATTTCGAATCGGTTACGTTTCTCTCATTATTGCCAAATACGAATTCGATTGGAAATCTTCTTTTGCTGCAACTGAATCCCTAAGATTCTGAAAGGCATGCTGAGGTTGATTTGAAGCAATCAATTCGATGGATTCGCAGCTTCTAAATTGACGGCATGGCGTTTCTGATGATAAAGGTCGAAGCTTTACACTTCAGATCGATCTATTTCAGGGAAGTCTTTTTCTGGGCTTTTGTTCTCTGTTAATATCCTATTTGATTCCCTATTAATATCTTGCATTTATTCTGATATCGAGCATTTTACTATGCTGATTTTGTACCTAATGTGCTTTTGTGAAGGGTAAGTGTGAAAGGTTCGATCTTTCACTAATTAGAGCCCGATACGAGCATTTACAGCTCTGATTGAAACGTTTACGCAATCAACATTTGTGACAAGCATTTACGTCATTGATTCGAACGGATACGGCAGTCAAGCTGTTGTAAAGGTGCAATCTTTCCAAGTTAATTTCGTGTTTCATCTGTTATTACACTGATATGATTCGGATTCTGTTCTGATTTGTGCCGTTTGTGTCCTCTGCTAGGTCAAGAAAACCATTCTGAATGAAGTCCCGCTTGTGTGCATGTCCGGTTAAACCAGTGAAGTTGGCTTGTCGGTTTCATATCTCTATATCACTGGTTCGTGTGCCTAGTCCCGTCGGTTATAACTCAGCTTTGGCTCTAAATCTATAGCCCAATCTGGGTTCTCGGTTTAATTGACCCATATGACGAACCGATGTCTTTGTGACAATTGATTCGTCCAATGTAGGTCAATTCGGTTATTTACCCCATCTAGGTATTAGAATTAGAAATCACTGTGTATCTTGATTTCTTTCCAGTCGGTTAAGCACTTCCTTTTTGACAAAGAGGGTTGGTTGGAAGAAAAATGATAAAAATGTGTCAAATTGACTGTGACTATGTGCCAAGGATACCTCTTTTAGTCACATGTCAAAAAGATTACATGGAAAGAATCCTAGATCTACAGCTATTTCTATTCACTGCAGTAGAGGGCTCTGCACCCCTCTCTTGCTATAAATACTTAGTATATTCGGACTTGCAATCTCAACTTTTCACTTGCAGTCCTACATTTTCTAAAACAAAAAGCTTTTTCCGTCCTTTGTGTTTTGAGAAGTCTGAGGACTTGAAGTGGTGATTCAAGCTGCAAGAACACAGTCAGTGACATACTGGAACTGTGATCTTGGACGTTGAATCAGTGCTGGTTACTGAGTTAAGATTGGAGGTGGGACATTGTGTATGTTGACCTCTCCTATTGATCAGTAAGCCTTTCTTCTTGTTTTACAGTTTTTATAGCATTCCTTTTGTTTGTGTGTGTGCTAGATTTAAACTGTAGTTTGTGTGGAAAATCTAGCTAGTGTTCATTTGAATTAGCCCTTGTAAAGAATCAGTCTCAAAAGTGCACCAAGGTGCCTTGTCTGGAAGAGACTTGAGGAATTGATTCTTGTCTGTAAGTGGTCAAACTCAAAGTGACATTAGGCCAGATTATTCACTTTCTGTTTTATCCCTTTAATCGTTACCACCACTGAATTTCAATACTGATTCAAACTCATTGAGATCAAGTGTTGAAATTCTTGTCACTCTGGTGACCTTTGTGCTCGGCTCTGTTTTTAATTGATCTGCTATTTGACTGCCTTGCACACATCTCTATCACAATGTTTCACCACTTGTATTGCACATACACTTCACTGAATTTCAATACCAACTCAGATTCATTAAGGTTTAGTGTTGAAATTCTGATACTTGTGTGCTTGGCTCTGTGCTGTTGATTTTCTTAATAATCTTTCTTGCATACTCACTGACATTATATAGCTGCACATAACCTTCTTGCCATATCTATTGTGCTGAGTCACTACTTGTAGTCTGCTGCACATCTGTGATCTTGGCTCTGCACTTTGCTGTGCTGAGTCTGTACTTTACTGGCTTGCTGCAATTTCACCATTGCACTTGTTTGAATCTGTTCAGCATTCAGCCCATTATTTAATCTGTTGTTCTGTGCCCTTACACTTATATATTGCCCTTGGTGATCTGCTTAATCTGTTGGGACATCCTGTTATATATTTTTTTTTTTTTGAACCGAAAAGCAAGCCCTTGCTGATCCTGTGTATTTATTTTTGAAACTGGTCTGTAGTACATCAGTTTTGTATCAGATTTGTTGTACCCTTTGCTTGGCTGCATCTCTTGTTTTCACAACCTGCTGTAGTGCTTTATTGTATTATCCTGTAATAGTGTAGGCAGTAGTTTTACTAAGCCGAACCCTGTATTCAGTCCCCACAAGTGCAGGCTTGATAATCTTGGTGTTTCACCTTGATTATCATCCTTGAGCTTGAACTGATAGTTCAGCCTTGGAAGTGATTTGTTTTGTGTATGACTGTATCTTTTTGAGCTACTGAGTTTTCTTTTGCAAAAGTGCTGTTTTGTAATACTTTTGTTCAGTATTCAGAATTTGAACGAGCTGTAATTTGAACACCTTTCGTTTGCTAATCTGACTGCATTTCATTTGTTTCTGCTTGCCTTATATCTGAACTCTTTTAGTCCCTGTGCGATTTGTTTTAAATCCGATCTGCATCTGTTCTTAATAAAAGAGACTGAACATATAGTGACGGTTTTCCAAAACGCTGCTATAAGCTTAAATAACAATTTGCTTTCGATCAATCTGTTTTGCACTTGTGATTGATCAACTTTCATATGCATATCTAGTTGTATCAATCAGTATTGATTAATCCTATATAAGCATAACCTTGTTTGATATGCGTGTAAGCTGCTCCTTTGATAACCAAATTGAATCTAAATTATTTCATCCTACTGGTTGCTTAGTCTAATCAATTTGCTGCTTGGTTTATTCAAATAAAATAGTGCTTAATTGTTTTGATCATCTTGAAACAATCTGCAAACGTGTTTTTGTTTTTATCACATAAATTAATCACCTTGATCACGTAGGTTTTATATACATAAGCGAATAGTGGAATAAGTAAGCTTCCGCACTTAATTACTAGTACTTGTGTAAGTTCGAAAAAGAGTTTAAAAATCACCCACACTCTATTCACCTCCCCTCTAGAGTGTGTTTGCGCAATTATCGATCCAACAGATGCTTACCACAAGATTGGGAATCAAAGTTCAGAAAATTTGTAGCCCAATAAGCTCTATGCTCTAACTCGACTGGCAGATGGCATGGCTTACCATAAACCATTTGATATGGAGATGTACCCATAGGAGTCTTATAGGCAGTTCTATATGCCCATAGTACATCATCCAATTTCAAACTCCAGTCTTTCCTATGACTGTTGACCGTTTTTTCCAGGATTTTCTTAATGCTTCGGTTGCTTCTTTCAACCTGACCGCTAGTCATCGGGTGATATGGTGTACCTGTCTTATGACGAACACCATACTTTTCAAGCACTTTTTCTAGGGGTCGGTTGCAGAAATGCGTTCCTTCATCACTGATCAAGGCACGTGGACATCCAAATCTCACAAAGATGTTCTTTTTTAAGAATTTCATGACCGTCTTATGATCATTGTGAGGAGTGGCTTGAGCCTCCACCCATTTTGACACGTAATCCACGCAGACTAAGATGTATTTGTTACCACAAGATGATGGGAATGGTCCCATAAAATCGATACCCCATACATCAAAGACTTCGCATTCTACGATGGGTTTCAAAGGCATGTCAAAACGCCTTGTCAGAGTACCGGTTCTTTGGCATCTATCACAAGCTTTACAGAAAGCTTCTGTGTCCTTAAAGATCGTGGGCCAATAGAAACCGGATTGGAAGATCTTAGCAACCGCTTTCCACGGACCAAAGTGACCTCAGGTGGGTCCGCTGGCGTGGCACCGCTTCAATAATATCGCTACGCTCTCAGATTCGGAACACATCTCCTAAGCGGACCATCTTTACTGGACCTTAAATGAGATAAGGTTCATCCCAAACGAAGATTTCAAATCGTAGAAGAACTTTTCTTCTCCCGATAGACAATTCGGATCGAGATATCGGGAATGAAGGTAATTGACAATGGAAGAATACCATGGAACATCCTGGAGGACAACCGTCGATAAACATGATATTCTCCGGAGGAAAGTAAAGATCTATATCGCCGTGGTCATCCTTTTCCTCACTTAGCATTCTTGAACGTGATCGACCACTACGCTTTCACCGACCTTTTGTCTTTAATTTGAACGTCAAACTCTTGTAGGTCAAGATTCAACGCAGCGAGGCGCGGTTTGGCCTCTTTCTTAGTCATCGATACCGCAGCGGCGTGATCACCACACCATCACTTGAGCTCCTAACAAGTAACTCACGAAACTTGTCCATAGCAAAAACTACGGCCAATAATTCCTTTTCAGTAGTAGTATAGTTAACTTGAGAGGGATTCAATGTGTGATTGGCATAATAGATTGGCTGGAATTTCCCTTTGATTCTTTGTCCTAAAACAACACCAACGGCATAGTTTGATGCGTCCGCATATAAGCTCAAAAGGTAGATTCGGTCAAGCGCGATATAAGAATTGGAGCAGAGAGATTAAACGGTCCTTAAGCTCCTCAAATGCCTTGCTGCCCCTCATCAAAATTGAACTCAACGCCTTCCTTAAGTAAAGTAGATGTGGGCTTGGCTATCTTGGAAAAGTCTTGAATGAATCTTCTATAGAAACCGACATGTCCAAGAAAACCTCTGATTTCGCGCACATTCTTAGGATAACTCATCTTCTTGATAGCTTCTACTTTTGCCCTGTCAACTTCCATACCCTTGGTGGAGATCTTGTGGCCAAGAACTATTCCCTCATCAACCATGAAATGGCATTTTTCCCAATTGAGCACTAAGTTCTTTTCCACACATCTGGATAAGACCTGGTCAAGGTTGTCAAGACAATCATCAAAAGACTGACCAAAGACCGAGAAATCATCCATAAAGATTTCCAAACACTTTTCTACTAGCCCGTCAAAAATAGCCAAAGATACATCTTTGAAAAGTAGCTGGGGCATTGCAGAGACCAAATGGCATTCGCTCAGAAAGCGAATGTACCATAAGCGGTGAAAGTGGTTTTTTCTTGGTCACCGGATCAATGGGTATTTGAAAGTATCCTGAATATCCATCCAGAAGCGAAGAATCGCGTGTCCCGACAGGCGCCAAGCATCCGGTCAATGAATGGAAGGGAAAGTGATCTTTCATGGTTACCTCATTGAGCTTTCGATAATCGATGCATCTGAATAACGTGACAAGTCTCAACGCTATTTCCTCTCCTTCTCATTCTTCTCAATCGTAATTCCACCTTTCTTGGGAACTACCTGAGTCGGGAAACCCATTCACTATCGGCGATGGCATAAATGATTCCCATGTCCGTAAGTTTGATAATTTCTTTCTTAACCACCTCTTGCATATGAGGTTGAGCCTCCTCTCTGAAATCAGTCAAACACATTTCGCACCCTCATTAGTCTTGATCTTATGCATACAGATGTCGTGAGATATCCTCTCGATATCTCCTACTTGCCACCCAAAGGCTTTTTCATTTTTCCTCAAGACGTTGATTAATTTCATTTCCTCTAAACGAGACAGCTTGGTGTTGGGGAGATTTTGCATCATTAAAACAAAAGAAAATTTATAAACCTATACTACCATGCAAAACTACCTCCTAACCGGCCGAATACCGGGTAGTTGCTAGTAAAGTTGGATAAATGCACGGTATCGATCCTCGTGGAAAAGGGATGTTGAATCTAATCTAATTAATTCTTCTTTATTAACTAAACCTAAACTAAAACAGAAAAGTAACTGGACAGAGGATTGTCAGTCCAAAGCCAGGAAAGATAATTGCGAACAAACAGAAAATAAAACTATATCTATGAAAGAAATAAAACTAACTATCATTGAACAAACATGAACAAACCAAGATCAACCAATTTCCAACAACCATCACCCCACCGAAGGATATAAGATTAACACACATTCATTCACAAGTTATCTTGGATTATTATCTTATCTAAAGAAGCGTTTCCTCTTCCGATTTATTACGCCATTAATTAGTTTACCTTCCGGTCTTAACTAATATCGATACGAATCAAAGATATGGATTAAATCCTAATCTAACAACATTATCCCTCAACTTCCGTTTGTTGGAATAATTATTGTCAATCTCCCTCACGGCAATCTAACGAATCTATTAACTTTCGTTATCTAAATTAGATTAACATAAAGCATACAAAACATGAAAGAGAACAAGAACAACGTAATGAAATAAACACATGAACAATCTCATCTTTCCGGTAATGGTGATATCCCTCAATTCCAATCTAAGATAATCTTGCATCGAATTAATTAAATTGTAGTTCTCTCGTAAACCTAGATATTTAACCTACGAACTTCCGTTATGTATAGATTAAAAAATCCAAACTTTCCTACGGTGATCTAAACTACACCGACTTCCGTCATATGGTAGCATCAAATCATACAATCATCTTCCGATATATAATTGCACGATACAATTAAACATAGGAAAGGAACAACTTTAAATAAAATAACTCACAAAATCATCCATGGAATTGAAATAAAAGTGCAGCCGAAACAAGGAAGCTTCATAGCTCATCCATGGTCATCACGCCTGCTCAACAAGAAAGAAGGAAAAAACGAAAAGAAAACGACTAATCTAACCATCGGCCGCCAAGCATGAAGCTCACCGGCCGGGCCGCTTCTCTCATGCTCAATTTAGAGTATCAAGGAGGTTGCCGCGATCTCAGATGTCATTAGGGTTGGGGCTTCTTCTTTGTATTTATAGGAAAAGTAAGGCGGCCGTGAAATAATATGATGATGTCGGTTGCTACAAGATTGTCTCCTGGACGTCCGTCTAAGCGGCCGGATGCTCGCCTGCGCATGCCATGGACGGAGGGTGGCCGTTCGTTCATGCCAAACCGAGCATCCTGTACCAAATTTCGACTTGAACGCTAGTTCGAATGCATGGACGCTGCTCACCGCAAACTCAACTTCTTTGAATTTCGCGCTCTGCAACTTCTAAAATTCATATCTTGAGTTGTAGACTTCCAAAATTATGATCCGAATGTCATAAAAAGCTCTCGGAAAACTCTACAACTTTCATTAAGGACTCTTCTTCGTAAAACGCCTTTTTGACTAGCCCGTCAGATACGAGTCGTCGTTTTCGGATTTTCCACTCGAATTCATCTATTTAAAATCATCCTTTCCATCAACAATGTGTATCTACAATGTAGGAAAAACATACCAAAGCGTAACACAATCCTAAAATAATATAAAATCATGATTTAAACACATAAATCGCTACGTTTTGCAATTCAACTATTAAAAACACCATTTGCTCAATTAATCGATTATAAGCTCGATTTCTATGAGAAACATAAGATTATGGGGAATATTGACATAAAATATATCCTTATAAAACGTATAAAATCACCCTTAACAACTCCCCCACACTTGAACCTTGCTCGTCCCGAGCAAGACAAAACATAATCAAGACTCGAGACAAATAAACACTTATGCAACCATAAAGCATATTCAATAGTTTAGAGGTTCACCCAAGTGTGTGTGTGCATAGCCATAATAAATTTCCACTAAATCCACACTTGAAATTGATTCAAGCAAAACTAGCCAACATCCCATCTAAATTAGAAATATAAAAATGATTATAACATGCACCTCACAAAACATACGTACTCGAAAAATAATAATAAGGAGTATTTAAAATATTTCCGACATACTCAGAGGATAATCCCTACAACATATCTTTCAGTTTATATTGGGGATAGTCGAAAGATAACTACGGTTCTCACCCATCTTTTCACATTACCATTCACTAAATTTTTCTTTAAGATTAACTTAGTTCCACATATATAGCACACGCCTCATTCCCAAAGAATAGGATGTTTCGTGATAACACCCTAGTTTGGACTACTATCATCAGCAAATGGGAGCTATTAACCTCATAAAGTGGTATAGGACATTTCGTGATAATGCCCTACCGCACTCAAATCATTGGCAGCTACTTCCGACACTTATATATATAATTCAACTTAGAGTGGTATTCAAACCTTAAATTATATCACTCCTATCACATTCAAACCTTCAGATATTCACAGTACGTCATACTTTAATTCTAAATACAAACTATTAAAATTTTCAAAATTCGTATGCAAGCAAAGAATCATGCGATAATCATTAAAAATCTCTAATCAAATGGGTATGGCTTAAAAACATAGCTCATCATCTACTATGGCACGTGAAAAATAGTGTCGGGTGAAACAACTAAATTTACTAAACATGCAGAATACAGCATCAATGATATAAGAACTCAAATGAAGACATGCAATGCTTACTTGGGACAAAACAAAAATTTTAAAATTAAGCACTTTTCATAGAAATATAAAAGTATGGCAAATGAATGTAGATAACACATAAGCCATTCCCCTCCCCCACACTTAAATTACAACATGTCCTCATGTTGTGCAGAAATAAAGAAAAGATAAAAGAACTTAGCTGATTGTCTTCCGAAAGGGAGCAACCCTGGGATGATGCGCATCACCCAGGAATGCTCGAGGATATCAGTAGATTGTGGACCATCCACCAGAAAACTGATATCGTCTAAAACTCACAAAAGCTAATGCAAATACCCTGCACTCATGAAAAACAAAGAAATACCTCGGGGGCAAGGGGGAATAGAACATACAAAGCACAAAATAGAATCGCCTGATGGAAAAATCAAACAGGAAAGTACGAACATCGAGCGTCTAAATATGGACGTTGATATAAGCACAAAAAGATATAATAGCTCAGATGGAAAGATCAACACTTAAACTCGTGACATCTAAGAATAAAGCCACGTAAAAAATTGGTATAATAATATAAACCACATGTGCAAACAGAAACATCAAACTCCAACTAATAATGATAGAGGATTATACATGGAAAAGAAGTCGAAAGATTTTTCAGATTAAGCTCATATAAAGATGGAACATATACATGGAATATTACACAACAATAGGCTAGGTGCAACTACATGAAAATATACTACAATGCAAATTTACATGATATGCAATCCTAAAAATAAAAATAAAAAAATGAATAAAAATAAATTCTATTGAGCTCAGCCGAAAGCAGTTTTCGAGGACAACCCTACAAAGACTACGGCCTATGCAGAAACTAAAAAAAAACGAGGTAGTATTACGGAAACCGACAGTTAACTACACTCAAGAAGAAAAAATAAAAGAAAATAGAAAAATAATGCAACTAGATGACATGCAACTAAATGATATGCATCTAAGTGATATGCAAAAATAAAAGAAAATAAAAGAAAGAAAACTAGCCCACTAATTAGCAATATGACATGTATATAATAAACGTCTACCAGATAATGACAGGTTACGATAAACGACAAGATCTTTTTCATTACATGCAGTGTAGACGCGCCTTAAGACTCGTCAAAAGTGATAGCATTATGGAAAACCAACAGTTAGCTATACTAAACAGATATAACTCATATGGACCGGATGTAGCATACGGAAAACCGACAGTTACTACCCAAATGAGTTACAAAAATGACAAGAAAGCACATAGGTCTCAAAGCTTAAAAGATTCATCACAGCGGTGTGTAGCATACGGAAACGACATTAGCCACTAATTAACAATAAGACCAGTTATAGCGTACGAGAACCGACAATCACTATAACATGCCTAGATGAATCATATATAAGGAACTGATCAATTATCTAACATGGATTCATAGATGGAAAGGTAAAACATATAAGTTCGTGACATCTACGTAAAAATCAAGTAGCCACGTAAGCTCGTATGAAAAATCCACATCAAATAAAAGCATTGAAAATAAAATCAAGAAAAAGCAGTAACTGGATCGCATTCCTCGATTTAACGCTCAAGGAAATCAAGCAAGTGGGACGGGCGTTCCACTTTTAGACGCTCGTCTGCGCTTTGAAAACCGACCGGACGGGAGTTTAGAATTACAGACGCCCGTCGATTCTTCAAATCGAGCAGATTGAAAATTCGAACGGACGAACGCCCCATAATTCCAAACGCTCGCTTACTCAAGACGTTAGGGACCTGACGGGCGGGCGTTTACTTACTCGAACGCCGCGTCACCACGGTCGAATTTGCATAAGCGCGCAGAAACACAAAGAAACCCTAATTTCTTAAAAGATCATACATCAAATATCACAGAGCAAATGCACATCAAATTAAAGCACGAGGGTTAGACTAGATACAAACAAACATATAGTTCACGCTTCACAAATCGAGTAAAAACTTTTTGCACATTCTTAACCCAACGGTTATCGAAACACGGCAAAAATAAAAACTCTCGATTTGTTAAACGCTACTTTATTGAAATAAAATAAAAATAAATAAAACGTAACAAAATAGAAAAATTAACGAAAGAAGATTCAACAAAACACCGATTCCCGGCAACGGCGCCACTTTTGTTGGGAGATTTTGCATCATTAAAACAAAAGAAAATTTATAAACCTATACTACCATGCAAAACTACCTCCTAACCGGCCGAATACCGGGTAGTTGCTCGTAAAGTTGGATAAGTACGGGTATCGATCCTCAGGGAAAAGGGATGTTGAATCTAATCTAATTAATTCTTCTTTATTAACTAAACCTAAACCTAAACTAAAACAGTAAAAGTAATCGACAGAGAGGATTGTCACCCAAAGCCAGGAAAGATAATTGCGAACAAATAGAAAATAAAACTATATCTATGAAAGCAATAAAACTAACTATCATTGAACAAACATGAACAAACCAAGATCAACCAATTTCCAACAACCATCACCCCACCGAAGGAAATAAGATTAACACACATTCATTCACAAGTTATCTTGGATTATTATCTTATCTAAAGAAGCGTTTCCTCTTCCGATTTATCACGCCATTAATTAGTTTACCTTCCGGTCTTAACTAATATCGATACGAATCAAAGATATGGATTAAATCCTAATCTAACAACATTATCCCTCAACTTCCGTTTGTTGGAATAATTATTGTCAATCTCCCTCACGGCAATCTAACGAATCTATTAACTTCCGTTATCTAAATTCGATTAACATAAAGCATACAAAACATGAAAGAGAACAAGAACAACGTAATGAAATAAACACATGAACAATCTCATCTTTCCGGTAACGGTGATATCCCTCAATTCCAATCTAAGATAATCTTGCATCGAATTAATTAAATTGTGGTTCTCTCAAGTAAACCTAGATATTTAACCTACTGAACTTCCGTTATGTATAGATTAAAAATCCAAACTTTCCTACGGTGATCTAAACTACACCGACTTCCGCCATATGGTAGCATCAAATCATACAATCATCTTCCGATATATAATTGCACGATACAATTAAACATAGAAAAGGAACAACTTTAAATAAAATAACTCACAAAATCATCCATGGAATTGAAATAAAAGTGCAGCTGGAAACAAGGAAGCTTCATAGCTCATCCATGGTCATCACGCCTCTGTTCGAACAAGAAAGAAGGAAAAACGAAAAGAAAACGACTAATCTAACCACCGGCGCCAAGCATGAAGCTCACCGGTGGGCCGCTTCTCGCTCTGAATTTAGAGTATCAAGCGAGGCTGCTGCGATCCAGTATGTCATTAGGGTTGGGGCTGCTGCTTTGTATTTATAGGAAAAGTAAGGCGGCCGTGAAATAATATGATGATGTCGGTTGCTACAAAGATGTCTCCTGGGCGTCCGTCTAAGCAGACCGGACGCTGCCTGCATGCCATGGACGGAGGGTGGCCGTTCGCTCATGCTTTGGCCCGAGCATCCTGCACCAAATTTCGACTTGAACGCTAGTTCGAATGCATGTACGCTGCTTCAAATTTGCAAACTCAACTTCTTTGAATTTCGCTCTGCAACTTCTAAAATTCATATCTTGAGTTGTAGACCTCCAAAATTATGATCCGAATGTCATAAAAAGCTCTCGGAAAACTCTACAACTTTCATTAAGGACTCTTCTTCGAAAACGCTTTTTGACTAGCCCGTCAGATTACGAGTCGTTTTCGGGATTTTCCACTCGAATTCATCTCTTTAAAATCATCCTTTCCATCAACAATGTGTATCTACAATGTAGAAAAACATACCAAAGCGTAACACAATCCTAAAATAATATAAAATCATGATTTAAACACATAAATCGCTACGTTTTGCAATTCAACTATTAAAAACACCATTTGCTCAATTAATCGATTATAAGCTCGATTTCTATGAGAAACATAAGATTATGGGGAATATTGACATAAAATATATCCTTATAAAACTTATAAAAGCACCCTTAACACTTGGCAGATATAATTAAAGGAAGCTTGTCACCTTCTTTTAGAAACACATACTTAAGATGTTTAGGCAACGGCTTCAACACCAAATCTGCAGGGGGGTCTTCTAAACTTGACATGAGCTCTCCACCTTTCAACTCAACATCGCTGAGTTTACTTAGCGGTCCCACTGCCAAAGCTTCTCCTTCCTTCCAACAACTCATCCTTAAATTCAAATTTCTAATCGCTTCTCTGACTTACCACACCATGATTATTCAAATTATCAACCAATCGCTCATACTCGGTTACCCACACCCATGACTTGCTTTTCCATCAAATCATCGGAGTCATCGAGGCGTATCCTCAATGGAAAAACCGGTTGGAGGACCAGAGGGTACTTGAATGGATTTGGAGACGGTATAGCTTACCTCTTGATCACCAACACGTATCGTCACTCGCCAACCATCGCAGTCAACAAGGGCTCTAGCTGTCGACAGAAAGGGTCTTCCAAGAATCAGGGGGACATTTTCATCTTTTTCAATGTCTAGGACGTACTAGTCAACGGGAAAGGTAAATCTATCGATTTGAACTAGTACGTCTTTTAAGATTCCCGCTGCTTTCTTAGAAGATCTATCAATAATTGCAAATTCATGGTAGTGGGTTCTAGAAGATCAATTAAACCAAATTGCTTGCACACGAGACAATGGCATGAGGCTTATAGATGCACCCAGGTCACACAAAGAGTTAGGGAAGACCAGGCCTCCCATTAACACTGTAAGCATGAACTTTCCAGGGTCACCTCTCTTGGTTGGTAGGTTTTCATAATTGATCATTGAACAATCCTCACCTATCAGCCTCTCCATGTCTGACAACTTCCTTTTCGAAGAAACAACATCCTTGATAAATTTTGTATACTTAGGCATTTCAACCAAGACCTCGGAAAATGGAAGATTTACCTGAGTATTTTTCAAGAGATTCAGCACCTTTTCATACTTCTTATCTTCACTCAAAGGGATGTTGCTCTTTCTTGGTGGAAATGGAAGCTTTTTCAGATCATTCCCAGAAAAGACTTTCTTTGAAGATGCACTGACAGCTTTGTCTTCCAGATCCTTCCACCGAATGTTTTTTCAATCTTTTATTAGTCGTGGATCACCCTCGACTCACACTTGATTCTTCACTCCTCGGGGATCACCCACCGAGGACTTCCAGCTTTTTCACCTCTCGGGGATCACCACCGAGTATTCTCTTTCGCCAAGGGAGTGTAGGTGCTCGGCTTCCCTCCCGCCTTATCGATGGCGGAGGGCTAGTGGTTTCCCTGGTGGGAAGGACCACTAACTTGAGTACCACTTCAGAGATTCATCGTGACCGGCCTCCTCTCTACCGTATGGAATTGATGGTACGAGGTCGAGATACATGGGCCATTGTTCAAGTCGGTTTGAGCAACTTGACCGCCTTTGGATTTTTCTCGAAATCGGGCGGTTGCCTGGGGTCTAAGCTTAACTGCTTTCACCCGATTGTCTGATTTGCCACTCAAGGTTCTTATTTGTAGTCATCGTGAGTTGGATACTTTTATTTTGCTCCTCCAATTTAGCTTCAAGATTGTTAGATTGGGAGGGCCTTGAGAGTTTTGGAAATTTTGAGAATAAATTGGTGGGCCGACTTTGAATAATGAGGATTAGAATTGGCGGGCCAATTACGATTGAACCTTGATTAGAATTGGAAAAATTGGAATTTCGGGTTTGAGGAAAACCAGGGTTTCTATTGAAGTTTTGATTCTGATTGAAAGTAGAATTTGGATTGAAACTTGAAGATTGATTGAACCCTTGGTTTTGGAGATTATTCTGGCCAGAAAATTGATTAAACCTCTGATTGTTTTGGCCATAGAATGCATTTACTTCTGCATTCTGTCCGTTCATAGGGCAGAATCTAGATGTGTGCCCCACCTCGTCACAATTCTGACATGTGACTTGATTGTACTGTCCATGATCATGAACAAAGATTCACTTGATAAGGTGCAGGGGGATTGAATTGACACTGGCCAATCATGTGGCCAGTCTGACAACAGCTCTCACAATATAGAACATGAGGGTTCTGCGGAAAGGAAGGAGTTTGGTTCGTTTGATTTGAAACTTGAGAAGTTGCCATATGCTTCTGTAGCATGGCGATCAAACTTTTCATGTTGACTTCCTCAACCTTAGGAGGAGGATGTGCTTGAATGGCTTGATAAGAGGGGGCATAGTTGTATTTGGCAATGTCCTCGAACAGTGCCCACCCCTCATCAGGTGTTTTCTTCAAAAACGCCCCACCAGATGAACATTGACCATGCCTTTTGTAAGCTCGGTCAATCCACTAAAGAAAGTGTTGACTTGCCTTTGCAAAGGGCAAGCCATGGTGGGGACACTTTCTAAGCAGAGACTTGAATCTTTTCCAACAATCGAAAAGGATTCATTCTCTTTCCGATAGAAAGTGAATATGTCGCTTAAACACCTGGGTCATCTTTGAAGGTGGGAAGTATTGACTTAAAAATTCTTTTTCAAGTTCAAATGTGTGGTAATAGATTCAATGAGGAGAGAGGTATACCACTCTTTAGCTTCTCCTTTAGAGAAAATGGGAACAGCTTGGTTTAATAGCATCCTCACTTACTCCTTGGATCGTGTGGTACCGCATATTTCTAAGAACGTATGTAAGTGAGTATGGGGATTCTCGACCGATAACCGTGGAAAATAGATGCATGCCGCATCATCTCGAATAAGTCCCGGCTTTAGCTCGGCGTCTCAGGTAGTTATGGTGGGATAACAATAGCCGGGTTGACTTTGACTTCGCTGGCATGGCGTAGTCCGCCAACGACGCGTCTATCCTCGCAGCCCATGATTATGAAGTTTTGAATTCTTCGCTAAACGATCCTCTAAATCTTGATCGGCTTCTTCAAAAAGAGCCACAGAATGGATTTTCCGCCTGTTTGGCCGGACTATGGTCCGCTCTAAGTCAGGGGTATACAGTAATGGTCATTTCTGACTTCGAGTTTGCATAAACCGAACCAAAATCAGGTGGTTGAAACCTAAAGACTAAGAATTTAAAAACCTAAACTAAGAATTAAAGCCTAAGAAAAGAAAAAGAAATAAAAATTAGTTAAGACAGGGGAGCAGACGGACGTCCAGAAAACTGGACGGGCGTCTGCCTAGAAATTGAACTAGACGGGCGTTTGGAAGTCCAAACGCTCGTCCGACAAGTTGAAGAACTGGACGGACGTCCAAATTGAATGGACGCTCGTCCAACAGGTTAAAAACGATTCAGAGTTGAAAATTTTAGAACAGACGGGCGTCCACCGGTCTAGACGCCCGTTTGGAAGCAGAAAAACGAAGCAGGAACGGAGAAAAGCAGCAGGAAAAAGATGGGGAGAAAAACACAAAGACAGAGAAACAGATAGAAAGAAAGTCTAATCCTAAGGGGATTGGAGAATTATAAAAGAAAAACTACGAAAACCCTAATAACCTAAACTATAACTAACTAGAAAAAAAGGATTAAAAAGAAGGAAAATAAAAACTAAAGCAACCGTCCGGTTCCCCGGCAACGGCGCCAAAAACTTGTCACGGATTTTATTAACAAGTAATAAATTTATAATCCGATATACCTCAAGTGCAAGGATCGTAGTAAAGAGGTTGATACCAGGTCGATCTTACGGGGAATCAGAGGTTGTTAACTCTAGTCTTTATTCTAACCTAACTATGTCACGATTACTAAACTAAACAGATACGAAAACAGTAAATAATTCACAAGAAAGATAACAATAACGTAAATCGATGTAAGATCAATGACCTAAAGCCAGAAAGATAGTTTCAACCAATTTAAACTAAACTAAACCTAGTATGCAATAAAAGACTAACTAAGCTAAACAATTCAAATTCAAGGGGTTTTAAATCAATAAGTTACGAACGAACGAGCAATTGATCCACCTATCCTATCAACATTCAATTTCAATTCAGATTATTTTGTGATTACTAATCAAGTTGTGATCCACCTGATCAAAGGTATGAACCCTAATTTCTTAGGCAAGTTCGTCTATTAAACTCTATCTTTCGATCTAAAGATTAACGCTTTTCTAACCAAAGGTGTAAACTTTAAGCGTTTCTAACCTAGAAATCTAACCTAATAACTTTCGTTACTTAGATCAAATATCTATTCTTTATCATGGTGATCTAAAGTCTAACATGATTTTCATCAAATAAACGATCAACAAAGCAAACATCTTTCGATATAAATTTGCAATAAACAATATAAAGCATGATAAAAGAAACAACTCGTAATAGATACTCACAAAATAATCACGAAAAGAAACTGAATTGTTGATCGGACGTCTTAACAACGCTCGTTCAATGGAGGTCTAGCCTCTTAGCATCCTCTTGAAGCTTTGAATTGTATAGAAAGACATAAAAAGTAGCTAATCTAATCTAAGAATTTAAGAACATAAAAGTTGAGGAAAACTGGTAAAAACCGCAGCCTAAGCCGCCCCTAGGATTAGGGTTACGAGTATTGTGTAATTGATATCTCTAGGGTTGAGAAATTGCCGCCTATATATAGATTTTCAAGTCGGTTTAGCTAAGTCGGCTACTGGACGCCCGTCTGAATCCTTGAACGCCCGTCCACTCTTCTATACAAACTTCGAATCGGGCCGAGTCATGATCAGACGCCCGTCCTTCTTTAAATTGGACGCTCGTCCAGCAATTTCATCCAAACTCTGAATCAAAAATATCATCCTGGACGCCCGTTTGAATGGTAGACGCCCGTCCACTCTGGACGGGACTTGGACGCCAGTTTAGTGACTTTGAAAACTTGATTGCCTCATCTCTATCTCTTTTTAATTCAATCCAAATCCATCATTATCTCTTCTTCATCATAAAATTCATCTTTTATTTTCTTTTGATCATCTCTTGAGCATAAAATATGTATCTATAACACATCAAAACATCGCAAAATGTAATATCATCCAATTAATCATAAAATCACAATTAAAACACCAAAATTAACCTATTTTGCGAATAACTCGTCTAGAATATCATTTACTCAACAATTCCATTAAACACTCGCTTCCTATGCAAATTATACGAAATATGAGGGAAATTATCATAAAATATATTAATATAAATCGTATAAATTCACCCTTAACACTTATCCAATGTCATCGTATGACTGAATGATTATATAGGATCGTAACCAATATATGATTAATTCATTGAAACTTATTTCAAGTGATTTAATCATATCATGAGCTTCTGTTTTTGATTAATAATTAAAGTTTTGGAGCACTCCATCAAATATGTAGTCTCCTTGTCTCTAACTACTATAACGGGGTTGCTCGTGTCATTGTTTATGTTAAGAGGATTAAAATTACTTAACCATATTTGAGAACTTTTTCAAAAGGTAAGAGTCATAGTTTTGTTTTACTAATCGAGAATAAAAAACATAGAAATAAAAGCTTGCTAAAAAACTACAACATAAAATAAAGATAAAATAGTGTTGTTGTTTATACATGCCAAATCAAAATGGGCTTTAGGTTTATGATTTTGCTCCCACTAGTCAACTACTCCCAATTGACTTTCAAGAATCTTTCAAAAATTCTTTAGTGGCCAAGTTCCCATCTAGTTACTCTGATTCTCGATGAGGGCCGATCAACCGGAATAATTTGAAAGGTAGGTAATACTTCACCAATCACATCTCTATGTGAATCTTGGTGGTTGACTAGTCAACTCTTTGACACTACACATCTTTATGCGGTACCCAACCCCTTGTCTCTAAAATAAGACAGTCCTGATGAGGGCCAATCACCGCAATATTCTAGTCAATTCATAACCCAATATTCACGAAATCTCGTACGATCATATCTCAATAATTACGATATACCCAAGGTAGGTCAACTCCCGACGAGGGCAGATCAGTTGGATCCGAGCAAGGGCTCATCACCGTCATTATAATATTGGGAGACAATATTTCGACTTGATTTTTGTTGTGGAAGTATTTATGTAAATTAATTCACTTAATTAATTTTTAATTACGGTCTCATCAAATATATCTATCTTCATAGACATATATCCTACACATTCACCTAGATCGTCCCTAGTCCTGCATCTATCGTATTGTATAAAATAAGTACAAGCACAAAATAAATAAATGCGTAAAGTAACCGGTATTATCATGGACATTTCCTAGGTTCGGTTTCAAATACAAACTGACGAAACCGTTGGTCTCAATGTAAGGGTAGCTGCAACCGCCAATAGGATCTTTAATGCGACATCTCCAATTAAATCTTTATTCATCTTTCATTGGTCTCCATATTCTGCTTCATTTTTATTACCTAATAAAATATCTAATAAATTAATACACCCGCCGCACACGTGGGGGGGGGGGGGATCTAACGGGATTGGGATGAATGCAGAAAATAGACTAGGTCACATTCTTCATAACGGCCTAGGACAATTTTTAAACCAACAGAAAAATTAAATCATACACATCTATCCTATTGGTGGAGTCTATGATCAATCGGGGTCCATATAATCATATTATATCTAACATATCTAATCCATATAATAACATATTATGAAAAAGATAAATTTAAAATTTGACTACTCGCGTCTTATTCTCTCTGATCAAATAATCAATTAATGTTTAATTAGTTAAATGAATTTAATTGAAATAAAATTAACTATTAATTTTAAACAATTCCAATTTTAATTTTGCATTAATTATAACTTTTCAAAATTAAAATTAGGTATTTTTAGTTTCTTTCCTTTTGATTATTAATCAAAAGGGATGCCTTTGGTTTCCAAAACCAAAAAAGCATCTCCCTTGGCCCTTTTTCAAAATCAAAATTTTGAAAAGGGGCATAAGCCTAGGCATTTTTCAAAATCAAATATTTTGAAAAGGGCCTAGGCCTACTCCAAACAAAGCTTGGAAAATGTCAATATTATTTAATGCCATGTGGCATCCCAATGAGCCAAACTTTTTGAACCATTATTTAGCCATATGACACAACTAACAAAGGAAATATAACAAAACAAAAACAAAATCGGGATCCACCAAGCACCACCAGCCGCCGGCAGCACCCTAGGGCACCGCCGCCGCCGGCAGTTACATAGTGGGGAGCCGCTGCCGATCGGCTGAGCTCCCTACCCGATTAATTTTTTTCTCTCGTTTTGTGAATCTAGATCTTGCATCTATTGATTAATTACTACGCAAATTAACATGCTTATTGCTTAAACTTGAAGCTCGCTCGGATACCACTGATAGGATATCTACGCGGGAACGCAGTGGAATTTAAAATTTATTTTCTTTTAGCCCAAAATCGACTTCATTTAAGCAACAAACATAATAAGTTAGTAGACGGTGGTTACCTTGCTTGATCTAAAAGATCGACTCTTTGACCGTCTAAAGAGAGTAATGGTGCACGGTGCCGCCCAAGCGTTCGGCCTCTACCGCTAGTCCACACGAACAACCCGCCGGAATCCACCATTGGATTTCTACTAGAAAAACTCGGTTTCTAGACCGACTTTTTATCTTTCTCAAATCTCTCTCTAAGAAGCTCTCTATTTTTCACAAGAACTATTAGTCTCTTAGAATTGTGATGTACAAAAGTGCTAGCCAATCCCTCTATTATATAAAGGAAGTGGCGCCCCAATGTCTCCTAAACTGATTGGGAAAATCTTCCAAGTAGATTGAGGAGAAAAAAAATATTTTCCTAATAAAATATGGAAAGTATATTTGATTGATTTATCTCATATAATTTAATATCTCATATTAAATATTTTCAAGATATTGTCAATATCTTATATTGAATATCTTTATCTTATTACCATAATTCTATTTTTACAAAAATCAATTAATATCTAATATTAATATATTGTAATCTTATTAATTAAATTGCACAATCCTGGTGTATCATATAAACAATGATATAAGCCCCATGTTGCCAATAAATTGGCATCCGAATATTCTTAATTAATAATATAATACCATGATTAATTAATTCATAAAATAGATGTATATCACACACACATATATATATATATATATATATATATATATATATATATATATATATATATATATATATATATATTTTTCACCCCACATACATAATAATATGTATATTTGATTAATCAACACAATTAATATCTTGTATTATATTTATTCATAATAAATAAATACCACCATATTAATTTATCACTATAACACTTTATAGTCGAGATAAACTTTCCTTATTTGGTAATTGCTATAACCGTATTTTAATCCGGCTAGATTTTCTTAAATACCACCATATTAATTTATCACTATAACACTTTATAGTCGAGATAAACTTTCCTTATTTGGTTATTGCTATAACCGTATTTTAATCCGGCTAGATTTTCTTATGTGTGGGGCTTCCGAATATGTTGGCCATAGCCACAAATTGCAATTACGAAAATGCCCTTCATACCTAACGATCACAGAATAGCATCTAGCAACACACCGTGACCCCCAATCATCAGAAGAGTCAAATGCAATGACTACTACCTTCCATGCGAAACAGTTACCGTGTAAATAGAATCCTATCGTTGTCATAATATCCATACGGTCGTATCTCGAGTGTCAATACATTTACGACCGTATCTTATAATCTGGATATCATGCTCTCTGGAAGTAACTCATTTACTTCCACTTTGCAAAGATTCACGAGAGTAGGACATTCCTTATAAGAAGGCCCTTTCGGATATTTACTCCTAATAATAGGATACGCGATTTCCGGACAGCAACATGAATCCTACGCATGCTTTAGTATCACACCCAATCACTACCGCATTATCACCCCATGGCTAGGGGAAACCTCAATAGTGTCAAAGCATGACAATCCACACCGTGATGTCATGAAGACTCCGGTCTCAAGATAATTACACAACCGCCACATAGCGCGACACTTAATAAAAGTAAAAAGTGAGTCAAGATCTCATCAACCATATAAATGAACATAAATATATAATAACAGAAAAGCCATTTAACATATGTATAAACATAAAGAAATAGTATAAATGATCCGACCCGGTCGGATCTGGTCCAACCCGATTGGGTTTAGAACACTATTTCAACAGTGGAAGTGTAGGAGGTGGGTGGGAGTATAAATCGGGGTGGGAAGTGAAAATTTAAGGTGTGAGAGGCATATCAAATTTTTTTTTTTTAAAAACGAGCCACTCCTAATTTCCTTAGGACACGACATCATAGGAAAATGAAAACCTCTTTTCTTGGACAATACTTTAATTTCCTATGATCCCGACTTAACCAAAAAGTGAATCCTTTATTCTTTAAACATGTCTCAAAGTTCCTAGGATCCCGAATTCATGAAAAAAGTGAGATTCGCCTTTCATGTAATAGTCCCACATGTTTGTGCCTGCACACATGAGCATCAAATAAACGCATCAGGTTTCTTCCCAGAATTCAGTTTTACTCCTGCAAAACAGAACAAAGCCTCCACCAAACATGCAAATCTTTTTTTTCTTATTCATTAAAAACAAAACAAAATAAAATTTAAAAAATTATTTTAATTGGGTTGCCTCCCAACAAACGCCTTTATTTAAAGTCGTTGGCTAGACATACTTACCTCGGCTATCCATTGTCAAATGGAATAGTTTTCCATTCATGATTCTTCCTTGCATCCTCAGTAAGCGAGCCATTTATATCATCTTCAGGAAGAATCAGCCATGCTTTGGCTCTAGGCACTTTTATGAAGTATCTTCCCAATAAAATCTCCCAGTTCATGAAATACTGATCGTGAGGTTTCCTAGTGACTTCCTCCGGGTGACTTAGCTCTAATTTAGGCACATTATCCTCTAAGTTCTCCAACACCAGGTGCATTTCTTCACCCTTTGGTTGATCAACGTCTTCAACCATCTCTAGTGTCGGATCAATAATGGGGCAATCGTCTTCATCGTCATACCATATAGAAGGAAAGGATGTTTTTAACCTTTGTTCCTTAAGCCGATCCACTTATGTTTTCAGCTCGTCAATTTTCCCTTGCATATTCTGAACCCATGCGCTTTGCTCTTCTCTGAACTGTGAAATTTCATGCCCAATTTCTTGTAGAAAATGTACATTAGATATTTGGATCATTTGCGTTAGATTGTTAGTAAGAGACTGCATCATGGCTTCAAGAGATTCATTTGAACTGGGAATCGGACTTTCAAATTCAATAGACTGTTGAGAATTGGCCCAATCATAGCCCCAATCTGGATAACTCGTCACACTAGGATAACATCTCTCCTTATATGAATTATTCACCCGGGATCCATACACATCACGATTCACCATAGGAGTTGCGTAGTGGTAGCATGACATGCTTGCAAACAAGGAAAAAAACAAAGCAACACACAAAAAACTACTTACAAAATTTCAAAAGAAGTAAATCACTTAGCACCGCTCCGGCAACGGTGCCAAAATTTGATTGGTCGTCAAACTACCAAAGATAAATCACCTACAACCTTTATAGCTAGTATAGCAGAAGTAGGGGTCGAACCCACAAGGAACGTTGGATCTATTTCTCTTAAAGTTGTAAAATAACAATATATTGATTTTTAACTAAATCCCTAAAATAGAAGAAAAATAAAAGAATGTAAAATCAGTAAAATCCAGAAAAGCTCCAACTAATTAATTATTTCCCCTCAATTCATACAATCGATCATTGATTCAAAGATGACTCATTAAATTATTAATAAATTTGTTATAGTTGATCACAACCGTGAATCAACCAATCTCTCCTAAGTTCATTAATTAGGACAACCGCCACTAAATACATCCTAATTATGACACACCCCGTAACGACCACCCGGAGTTTGGTGACATAAAAGCCTTAAAGATTAGAGAGATCCAATTACTAGGTATTAATCCAACCGGTTTAATTTTAACCATAGTATTATCTATTCCTCAACAGGGAATCCTACGGGCTACGAACTGGTAGACAATGTGTTGTTTACCAATAAAACTCAATCTTTTATTGCAACCGCCTAAGATTGATTTTGGTACTTGATAAAAATAATCGCTTAATCATCGCGCGTCAACAATTAAACGAATAATTCTAATTCTATATCCGTGAAATCAGAAAATAGAGAAATACTAACAATCAACGAGGAGAAAAGCATTTAAACCTCACAACCTCATGAAAATCGAGAGTTGAATAATTAATCAACTTGAATTGACAATTAACTACTCATAAAAATAAAAATATAATCTAAAGGAATAGAACCAAATTATTATACCATAGTGAAAAAAGAAAAATCACCGGCAATACTGTGGGTTGATTGATGCGCAGCTTTTCTAGTTCTTTCTGCAGAGGGTACTACTCTGTTTCTTCTTCTAAAACCTAAACAAATTTGGGGGGTTTGACGAGCACACCCCAAATTACTACTGGCACACTATTACTCACGGTATCAGAAAAAATTACTACGGTACTCGGTGAATTTTTATAAAGGGAATGTCGGTGTCACTGGTGTTTTTTGTTGAACACCAACGCCTGTGACAGTATTCAACTAGGAACACCAATGTCACCAACGTTCCCTTTATAAAAGTGTTAAAACTTCGAAAACGTCAGTCCATGACTTTCCACTGGTGTTCCTTGTTGAATACCAAGTCACCGACGCTTTTTACATCTGAAAAAATAATTAAAAAATAGGTGTCAATAGTAATTTAGGGTGTGCGATAGAATCCACCAATAAATAATATATAAAACAAATATTGTACATCCTCCGTGTTGCTGCTGCTGTAACGTAGGAATTGCCAAATGGGCCAAGCCCAATTAGCTCCTAAAAATCCTATATAATAATAATAATAATAATAAGGGTGTCTTCTAATAATCAAAATCCGATGTGATTTTAAAGTGATTGACTTTGAAAGACTTTGTCTTTTCTTCAACATTTCGGGGTCTCGACATAGGCGAAATTTAGAATCCACGATACTTGAAACACCTAGCCTCTAAGCTACATTTATTATAGAGATCGTATATAATCAAAATACCATCATAAGAATCATTCAGCATTGATCATAAGAATTATTCTGCATTAATGGTGTGGTCAACTGTATCTCCAAATTTTGCCTTTTATCACCCTCCCTCAAACGAGGGCCGGGTTTGGAGGCTGAGTTTGTTTTGGCATAATTTGGAGGACATCACCACTCCGACGGTTCATTCGGAGTCCATGGTTGTGATTTTGGAGGGTATCTCTACTCCGGCGGTTCTTTCGAATCCCATTAGTAGCGTGATTTTGGAGGGCATCTCCACTCTGACGGTTTTTTCGGAGTCCATACTTGTGATGTGTTGGAGGGCATCTCCACTCCAGCGGTTCTTCTGAAGTCCATTAGTGGTGTGATTTTGGAGGGCATCTCCACTCTGACGGTTCTGTCGGAGTCCATAGTTGTGATGTGTTGGAGGGCATCTCCACTCCGGCGGTTCTTCCGAAGTCCATTAGTATTTGTTTCGAGAATTTGTTTGGTAGCCTTCAATTGTGACTGTTGCATCGGATCTATCTTGTGCTTCCATCTGAGCCTATTAGTGCTTTGAGCCCACTTGTACATCGTAGCAGATTTGTCCTTAGATCTCAAATATAAGTAAGTTTATATCATTACTTAAAATGTTTTCCAAGAATACGTCTTTGCGTAGACAACGATCTTCTTTAGATGATTCATCGGATGAAGCCCTTATAAGGGATATTCCCAAGATGCATAGCTAAGGGATCTAGAAAATTCGACTGCCTCTTCCGTATTTACGTCACAGTCCGTTGAGGATTCTCAAAGATTTTCGGCGGTTGAAGGACCAATTAATCCGGGGACTGAACCATGTCTTGCCAAGGTCATACCTTCCGTTCTTAATAAAATGCAGATGGATTCATTATGTAAGGAGTATGTCAGAGATAGAAAAACACATAAACCGATCCTCCTCACTAAGGACCAAAGAGCCGACTTGCCTCTCGAGAAGTAGTTTGCAATGTATAGCGAGCAACTGCATGCGGGTCTTCTAAGCTAAAATTATTTATTTTTGGCCATTTATATGAATTTGTGTTGAATGATCTATGTTGGGTTCACGAGTCGAGTATTTGGTATTTCGCATTCTTATTCCTAGCATGTGTTATTGGACTATTTTCAGGTGACTAGATTTGGGCAAAGAGTTGAAGATGGATTCTGGAAAGGACTGGATGAAGAATTGGGCCTAGGCCATTCTAGAAGATTCCAAGCTGTGTCGGCGAACAGAAAAAGTATGAAGTTGACCTCACAATTACAAGAGTGCCGCTGCAATTGCGAGCATCCTAGAAGCTTTGGTAAACACGTTTTCTTGGGTAAGGGGTAGTTTTTAGGGCAAGCTAAGTCGGTTATTTCACTATAAATACAAGGCACCAGGCCTCTGTTTCATTGTACCTTGAGTATTACAGGTTTTATGCAATAATGAAGTTTTTTGGTTTTTTATTTATTTTCTATGAGTTCTAGTCACGGATCCGATGGATTAGCCTTCTAGGGAGAGGTCTGCGGAGGATCTACGCTCGGCATCGAGGGTATGACTCTTTGGCATTTTCTAGATATTGATCTATCATTTTTCCTTTATGATTAATATGGTTTGATTGTTATTATTAGTTCTAAATAGGTAGTAAGTAGTTTATTTAACCCTTATATGTATAGATCCGAATCGTTGGTGAGAAACCATTAAATAGAGGTTACGTTCTTCATATCTACGATGGTCTGAATTGCTAGATCTGCATACATCGTAAATCCTAGTTCATGATAATCGGTGCCATCTACGTCTGATCGACAGATTTCATTTACATGTTAGTAGACTGATCAACTATTTGCATGTTATCATAAATTATCATGAAGGACTTGCAAGGTGAAGTGTTTGTTCGGACATAGTCAATAATGATCCTTAGGAACGTGCCAGTCAGTGTCGATGGCTGCTTATCTCAGGTTTTGATTGTACTAGTAGATAGAATTCTGAAGTTCCTGTTGACCAGCCTACTACATACATGTTCTTCTTTCTTTTTCCAGTTAAGATTGTCTGTCATATTTCTTCATTAATGACACTGCATTTCTTCTTGTTGAATAGGACTTCATATGCTTTCTCACAGAATTGACTTACACTAAGAAGATCGTACTTTAGTCCTTCAACAAAAATGACATCACAAATCTCTAGATCATTCTTTATAAGGCTTCCAATTCCTTTTGTTATTCCAGGATTTTTATTTCCTCCAAAGGTATCTTTGGGTCCATCCTTGTCTTGATATTTCACCAAGTTGCGCGTGTATGAGTCTGGAACATCCAATGTCTATGTACCAAACATTCTACAAATCAAATTAATTGGACTCAGTACCCAAATCTATTTGGGTCCAACAAAGTCAGTGCCAGATGATGTAAGTCCTAGTCTGTATTTGAATGAGGGACTCTGAGGCTTTTATACCACTGTTGAGGATAATTAAATAGAATCTCATAAAATTTATTTTTACCATTTGAAATCTTTTCTCTAACTTTTGGTTTGTATGATTGAGCATGACCATTCTTAAAGGTAGGCTCAGTGATTGTCTGAGATTTCTCTTCATACACTTGTCTTGTCCTCTTAGGAATCTTTTTGTGTGTAGTAGAGTGACTCTACGATGTTCTACTGTTATGCTTTTATGAACATTATTCCTAACATTGGATATCATGTAATGAAAAGGAAGACCATTATTCCAGTCATTATAAGAAGGATATAATTTCTTATTTCCCTGACCTTATGATTCCTTGATCTGTCAATTCTTTTGTATTAATAAGTAACCGGATGTTCTTTCCTTTGATTTTCAATAGAAGATTTAACAAACATGACTTGCTTGACCCTTCTGCGTACTGGTTCAAGTTTGAAAGTTGGTCCATAAGCAGTACCATATTCAGTTCTGAACTTTGGATCAGATTTGACAAGTGTCGTCTATTATGATTAACCCAGGTCATACTTGTCTCTAGGTCTTTTGGTTGGTTTAAACTCAGGAATTACTGATGTAATGGGCTTGATTAGAATTTGTATTTCCTTATTTAGACAAGGTTTGGTTTCATATATCATTGAAGACTTGTTTTTTCTTAAATTGAATAGCTCAGCTTCCAGTTTCAGATTTTTCTACTTGAGATATTCATTTTCTTTCTTTATAAGATCATAATTGGTTTGAATTTCTTCCAAATCATTGTTAATATCTTTAAGAAATCCTTGAATATCTGCAGTCTCAATATTTGGAATTGTAGCTTTGGAACATGAACCAGATAAGGATGCTTAGTTTGAGATTAGTGATATTACCTCATTATTATCTTCTATTGAATACATTGTCATCCGAATATCATAAGGGGTCATCTATGCTTTCATGTGATGAACTGTCGTATTCTTTGTAAGCTTGCCTGTTTTTACACTTGTCGTCTGCTTTTTTGCGTCTGTCCTCATGTCTGGTTCTTTTGATAGGTTCTGGAAAATGTGATTTGAAATTCCCTGTTTATTGCAATTGTAGCACAAAATTTCTTCTTGTTTCTTCCTTGTTTGATGACCATCTCTCTTTTGATCATCTCTATTATCCCTTCGATCATCTCTGCGATCGTACCTACGATCATCTTTTCAATTTTCTCGTCTGTCATCTCTATTGTCATCATCTCTCTTTCTGTCATCTCTTTTATTTTGGTTTTTCTGTTGAAACTTTATAGTTTAGTGAGACAAACCTTTGACATGTCTCATGATCAAAGCCATTTGATCTTGCAATTGATCAATCTGACTTTGCTTGATAGTTTCGACCATTGGTTTAGAGGTTTCACCAGTGGGAGCAACAAGAGCTGGTATTTCATAAATTTTATTTTTAGCTTTGTTGTTCAACTTGAACTTATAATCTTTCAGATCAGAAAATAGCTCAACTGTAACTAGCGTTGTAAGATCTTTTGTTGCTGCCAGTACTATAGTTACGATATCCCATGATTCTGGGAAAGCTTTCAGAATCTTTATGCAGATCTCCTTTTGAGTGTATTTCCGATTCAGAATTTGTAGCTCAGTTAGGATCTCATGAAAAAGAGCTTTCATCTTTTCAATTGTTTCTCCTCATTTCATCTGTAACGCCTCAAATTCCTGAATAGTACTGCAAGTTTGTTGACTTTGATAGCTTCATTGTCTTCATAGTAGTTGATCAGAGTTATCTATATCTCTTTTGCAATTTTACACCCTTTGATCTTCAAAAAAATTTTGCTATCCAAGGTCTTCATTATGGTGTCTTTAGCAATATTATCCAGATTGGTGACATTTTTATCTTCTGGTGTCCACTCATGCTTTGGCTTTCTCACAAAATGCTCAGCTGTTTGAGTGGCTTGATCTGTGTTGGGCTTCATAATGGTAATGGGGCCGTCCTCTATTACTATGACCATATCTTCATGGATTGCAGGTAAGTGCACCTGCATATGCATTTTTCATTCATCAAAATTTGAAATAGAGAAAGTAGGTACTGTATTAATTGTAATATTAGATTCCATCCTGAAATAATGATTTTATATTTTGAAAATGCAAGCAATGGATCACTCCAACACAAAGAACCCGAAGGGGTCTGATTTAAGGAGACACGCTCTGATACCACTTGTTGGTCCGTAGAGCAAAGCTTGCGAGACTTCAGAGGGGGAGGGGGGTGAATGAACTCTCAATGATTTTTGGAGTTTCTCATTTAATGACCAAAATAGATCAGTAGAACAGACAAGTGAAGTACTCGTCTGGTTTACTGGGCTAGATAAAGTCAGAAGGTGAGTGCAGCGGAATAATGGTATAGTTTAAAATAAGCCTTGGCTTTGTTTTCAGTGATGAGTTGTGTGCTATGGAAAAATGAAAGTACAAAAAGTAATGTGTAGGAAGTGTTATCGATCTCAGGAGTGGCGTATTCTCCTACGTGACTGCTTCACTTGTGACTTAGGAGTTATCATTAATGTACTTTACACTAAAACAATAGGTAAGTGTCCTTTACACCCCACAGATGCTTCACACTCTAAATAGCCAATCCTTGACACCCCACAGATTCTTTAATGGTCTATTTTCACACAGTTCGTCCAAAGAACTCCCTTTCTCCAATGACTTGTTTGTTCTTTTGTTCCTTCACAACCTGCAGATGCTTCAATAGGCATCCTAACATCCTGGTGATAGATTGTCGAAAGTAGTGGGTGTTGTGTCAAATTAATGATACAAAGATGAGAGCTTTTGCTGAATCTTTGTCACGGATTTTTGCAATGAAAATAAACAAGTAATAAATTTATAAATCCGGTATACCCTAAGTGTAGGGATCGTAGTATAGCGATTAATACCGGAGTCGATCTCAGGGAATCGGGGTATCTAGTTCGTTAATTTTCCTAAGATTCATGCCATTATTATTAAAACCTAAAATAACAAAACGAAAAGATAAACTGGACAGAGGACTGTCAGTCCAAAGCCAGGAAAGATCGTTGCGAACATAACTAAACTATAAATAAGAAAAAAAAACATAAAACAAAGATACATGGAATCAAACAATATACAAACTAAGTGATTTCAATCCAAGTTCATCTCATGGTTTTAATTCAATATTGTGGTTTCACCTTTACACGAGATACGAACTCCTAATTCCTTAGTGAATCCGTTTCTCAAGCTATGAATTCCTCATATAAGTTGATTTAACTTTTTTCACATTTAAACACACATCAGAATGAGCTGTTGCCCTGTCATAGCAGAATAGGATATTTGAGATATACCCTACCTTAATCAAATCATAAGGCAGCTTCTTCTGACTGTCGTGAGCTTTTGGTCATCATAGTGGTATAGGACATTCGTGTTATGACCTACCGCACTCAAATCATCGACCAGCTTCCGACACACCCGATTAATTCATATAAAATTCAACTTTTTCAACAACTTTAGTTACGCTTTACTTATCACATTCAAACCTCAGATATTCACAGTATATCATACTTTGGATCTAAACACAAACTATCATAATCCTCACGATATGTACGTTAGCACTAAGCACATGACTTATAAGATAACAAAAATCACTAATCAAAAGGGGTATAGCTTTATATTATAGCTCATCATTCACTATGGCTCGTGAAAAATATATATCGGGCGAAACAACTAACATACTGGACATACAGTATATAGCATCGATGACTATAAAGATCGAACAAAGATATGCATTGCTTACTCGGGACAGAACAAAAACAAAAATTTTGAAAAATTTAGCTCATTTGGCATAGAAACATAACGAAGTAAGCAAATGATCGATACACATAACCATTCCCCTCCAAAAACTTGTCTCGGATTTTTGCAATGAAAATAAACAAGTAATAAATTTATAAATCCGATATACCTCAAGTGCAAGGATCATCGTAAAGAGGTTGATACCGGGTCGATCTTACGGGGAATCGGGGTATCTAGTTCATTAATTTTCCTATGATTCATGCCATTATTATTAAAACCTAAAATAACAAAACGAAAAGATAAACTGGACAAAGGATTTTCAGTCCAAAGCCAGGAAAGATCGTTGCGAACATAACTAAACTATAAACGAGAAAAAAAACATAAAACAAAGATACATGCAATCAAACAATATACAAACCAAGTGATTTCAATCCAAGTTCATCTCATGGTTTTAATTCAATATTGTGGTTTCACCTTTACACGAGATACGAACTCCTAATTCCTTAGTGAATCCGTTTCTCAAGCTATGAATTCCTAATCTCTTAGTGAATTCAATTATCGATCTCTCCTCTCTCGAATGTTGAGACCAATTTCATACAAAACGAAGGTGTAGATTCAAGTTAACTCTCGTATTTTAGAATCTAGCAACCTAGATAATTAACCAATTAATTTGTCACGAATTAACGATTAAGGATCCTATCTTTCTATGGTGATCTAGCCTAACAACGATTCTCATCAACGTTAGACAACAATTAGCAACCAATCTCTCGATCTAGTCACACAATAGCATCATAAATCATAGACAGATACAAAACAAATCAAAGATCATAAGAATAAACAAAGGATAGAATAAATTAGAAGATAAACTCACATAGTTTGGTACAATGGATGATCTCCATGAATCAACAAACGAAAATAAAAGCATCCTAATCTAACCCGGATCACCCGAGCACAAGGCTCGGGTGATCGGCCTTGAAAGCCTCAGAAGTGCGGCTGCTGTGTGTAATTGGTGTATAAAAATCTGATTATGAAATAGGGTTGGGGCACAGCTATTTAAATAGGAAAAGTAAGTCGGCTAGGTCCAAAACGGGACTGAACGCACGTCTGCTTCGATGGACGCCCGTCCAGGTGTGTTGAACTTTCGAGTCGGGCCGAGCTGGATCAGACGCACGTCCCATGCAAAATTGGACGCCAGTTCACCAAAAACTTCAACACTCAATCGCCTTTCTTCTTCACGGGCGCTTGACCCATTCCTTAAACGCCCGTCCAACCTGACGGAGCAATAAACGCGCGCGTCGGTGAAAATCCAAACTTCACGAATCGAATGGCACCTCCTGGGCGCTTGATCCGGCTTGTAAACGCCCGTTTGATTCTTCAAATCTTCATTCCAATCCTCAACTTGCATCTTCCTCCTTCCATTAAATCTCCAATTATGACATGTTTATGACCTAAAAAACCACAAAGACATGCAAAGTGTAAAACCATAGATAATTACCAATAAAATCACGAAATTAGCTCAAGTTTACACTTAAATACTTTTAAAACACATTTGCTCAATAATTCGATTAAACTCTTAATTTCTATGCAAATAATACGAATATGGAGGAAATTATTATAAAATATAACGTTATAAATTGTATAAAATCACCCTTAACAACCTTATTTTGAAGTTTCAGTTGCTGCTCTTTTGATCAAGTAGATCCATATATGTTTCCTTAAAGCTTCGTTGATGTTGATATGCTTGATCATGCCGTGGTGTGAGGCACGGACTTCTAGGAATAGGACTAGGTCTATCGTAGCAGAGTACTGGAGAATCAAGGTCAAATCCCTCAGGGACTCATAAGATACGTTTAACCATGATTGAGTGTCCCAAAGGCAGTCTACAACCAACTATGGTGCAAGAATATAAACAATGATGCTAATAAATACACAAGATCATGCAAGTCAATGAAGGCACACAAGAGTTTTTAATGTATTAGTCGAATTATGAGTTATTAGTTAGTCCCCCTATATCATGCATCAATCTTCGTTGTTGGTGATTCAAGATCTTTAATAGCTACGGGTTCTAATCCTTAATATTACGATAATTTCATTGAAAGGATAGTAGGTGCCTATATGTAATTAACCTCCATCGGTGGTTGTATTAATTCACGTGCAATAAGAATTAGGACTAGCCGGCTGAAGACCGAACACCTCCCTAAGCAGCTATCATGGATTGACTAGAAAATTCTTAAGGATCGATCAAGACATCGTCCGAACTAACACTTCACTTTATCGTCCTTCATGTTAATTTATGAAGACATGCAAATAGTTGATCTGCTACTAACATGTAAATTGAATCTGTCGATCAGAAGTAGCTTGCGCCGATTATCATGAACTAGGATTTACTAGGTATTCAGATCTAGCGATAAAGGCCGTCGTAGATCTGAAGAATGCAATCTCTATTTCAATGATTTCTTCACCAACGATTCAGATCTATACACATATGGGGTAAAATAAACTAACTACTACATAAATAGAAGAAATAATAACAATCAGAACGCACTAATCACATAGAACAACGATAGATATACATCTAGTGAAAGCCAGAAAACCATTCCATCAAAGATAAGCGTAGATCTTCCTTAGATATCTCCGTAAGCGGCGAATCGATCGGATCCGTGACTAGAACTCATAAAGAAAATAAATAAAGAACAAAAGAAATTTTATTGCATAGAAACTTGTAATATTTTTGGTACATTCAATTCTGAGGGCGATGCCTCTTATTTATAGTCGTAGAACTGACTTAGTAAAGCCTAAAAACTACCCCCCGTCCATGAAACTCATTTTGGAAGATTCTGGTTGCTCGATTAGTCGGCAGCATCTCCTAATTAATCATGGGTATTTTTGTCATTTTTCTTCTGCCGACTTAACTTGGAAGGTTCTGGAATACCCTAGGTCTGTTCCTTTCAGTGGCCCACTTCACAATCTATCCTCAACTCATGGCCGAACTTTCGTTACCTGAAAATAATCCAATGAAACACGCAATAATTCCAATTCCGGATAAAATAATGATAAATACCAAATTCTCATCCATAGAATGTTGATGCCGTAGGATATACTATTTTAACCATCATCAACTACCCCCTACTAGACTTTTGTTCGTTCTCGAGTAGAGTATCAAGGCGGAATGTACCTCCAAAAACAATCCCCCCTAAATATCTCATGCTCAATACAGATTTCAGGAATATGTCAAGCAACAATTCATAAGTTTACCATTAATCATTACTTACCAATGCGTCCATGTGTCGTGTGATAAATCTTTCGTGATAGTGCATTTGTGAAAAGAATCATGTTATATAAACCTCAAAGTCTTAACTTACCTGTGCATACACTCGCTCGTTTTGCCTTTAGACTTAGTTATACAACATGAAACCTTAATCAAGCCGGGCAGACTTGAGGACCGACTACTACTCAAAGGTCCTCGTTTAGTTTTATTTTTATACAAGGGCCGTGTGTCCTACGCTCCAAATTTGCTTCCCTTACTGCCTTTATGCTTTTTTTGCATTTTTTTCAAATCCTTTTTTTTCTTTTGCTTTTTCTTGGCAGATTTCCTCTCTGCTTTTTCTTTTTCCTCACCCACTCACAAGACCATTTTGTCCCATTTTACCTTTTCTAACATTCATGTTGCTTCCTGTTGGTCCCAGAGAAGGGTAAAACTATTGTCATGGGGGGTGGTGAATGACTATAGTGGAGTTTCAGAAACTTTTCTTTTTCTTAGAAGTTTTTGGGCAGCGGATAAGTCCCTTCTTACTACGTTACTTCAAAGTAGTTTTAGCAATCACAAGTATATGATATAATATATGCAATTAAATAAATGCAGTAAGGTAAATTGCATAAAGTAAATTGACACAAGGCTTATAGTGGTTTAGTGTGGTGTAATCCCTTAATCCACTCTTCTCCTGTGATGATTGGAGGAATTCACTATTCTTTTCACAGATACAATAGTACGATTGTCCTTGACTTCCGAAGCTTCACAATCTACAAGACTATCACTCCTTGACTACAACAGCTTCAGTGATTCAGTCTTTTTCACTGCTCCTTGAGATCAAATCCTTCAGCAGCTATCACACACAACTCCTTCTCAGATGGCTCTGATTCAGTTGCTTGATTGATGTGAGTTGGATTCACAAACTTGTTGATCAATCTCAATGCTTGATGTTTGAATTGTAATTCTCAGTTTTGAGTTGATCACTAGATGTTTCCTTTTTGCACAGATAGAAGGCTTTTTACTTTGACAGCGTTTATGCTCAGATTTATCGTTCTTACTTCTCTCTTTTTCTCTCAATGCCCTCTATTTATAGCCTTGAATATTTGATTTGAATTTTCGTCCATTGGCTCAATTAATGAGAGGAATAATTCATGATTCCCCCTTAATTCTATTCTCATTGATTTCAGTGATCGGATTTTTCTTCAAATGTTTATCAGAAAATCCATCCTTGATTGATCCTCTATTGATTGTGCATTTAATGCATGATCCTCTGAATCTTCATCATATCTCAAACTCCAATTTGGTCAGGTTTACTTTGCCGTTCTCTGAACGGTCAAGTGATCCATCTGACTTTTCCATTTAGATCTTCCTTCACTGTTTCGTCTTCACTCAGCCGAAAGTCAGTTTACTCTTCTGATTTACTGTTTCCTTCATTCTTTCAGTTCAAAGGAGAATCTTTGTACTTCACTGATCCTTGATTTGGGTGAGATCAGTGTACACAAAATTTGAACTTAATTTTCATCACTTAAAGCAAAACTTTAGACTTATCCAAGGTCATCACAGACTTCCTTGGTTATAAGTCAGACCATAATGTCTTGATTTCTTTTCTGCTGGTGCTTGGCTGGCATCACTCTGCCGAATGTCTGTTTTACTTTGCCGTCCTACCAACTAGTACAGTACTTGTCTGACTCAACTTATACAACATGTCAGACTCTAAGCAAAGCCTTATACAGATAATTCTAACTTATTTCAGGCTTGCTATAACAGCTAGTATGGCCATCATCTAAATATAATAAAATGTTCCTAACTATTTGCCCTTTTTTTATGATGCCAAAACCCTCATAAGCCTGAACATAAGTAAGCCAAATTTTTCATAATAATTACCAGAATAAAACTCAACAATTTATTCATCCATTTAAGGTCATCAAGATATTTGAATCTTCTATTTTAAAAACAAAGGCAAATAGAATTCAATTAATTTAATTTAGTTAAGGAAGAAGAAGAGCTACTTCTTCTTTTCTTCAAACTTGATGCCTTTGCCTTTGATTCCCTTGCCCTTATTAGCTGGGCTTGCCTTCTTCAAACTTGATGCCTTTGCCTTTGATGCCCTTGCCCTTATTAGTGTTGGAATAGTGTCCTAAACCCAATCGGGTTGGACCGGATCCGACTGGGTCGGATCATTTCTACTATTTCTTTATGTTTATACATATATAAAATGGCTTTTCAGTTGTCATATATATGTTCCTTTAAAGAACCAATTATGAATTGTTATATGATAACGGCCTTACTATTAAACTGTGGTAGAGAAAAATGATAGGAGATTATGGTTGATGAGATCTCTAATCACTTTAACAAGTTTGATACTTAAATGTCTCTAGGCTGATGTACTATTAAACAGGGCATTGATAGTATGAACAGGCTGGCACGTATTAGATGTCTTCTGACTTTAAGGGCAGGGATAGATCTCATCTATCGAAGTGTAGAGACACTTGGGTGTCATGCGTGGGCGTGTATTAGAGAATGCGTCGTTAGGCGACCCACTTACATTAAGTGTCACACAATGTGGCGGTTGTGTAATTATCCTTAAGACCGGAGTCTTCATGGCTTCACGGTGTGGATTGTTATGCTTTGACACTATTGAGGGTTCCCCTAGCCACGGGGCGATCATGCGGCAGTGATTGGGTATGATCTTCAAGCATCACGGAGTATACATGATTGGTCGTCCGGGAATCACGTATCCTATGATTGGGATCGAATATCCGAAATGGCCTTTTTATGAGGAATGTCTTACTCTTGTGAATCTTTGCAAAGTGAGAGTAAATGAGTTACTTTGAGAGAGCATGATATCAGGATTATAAGATACGATCGTTAATGTATCGACACTCGAGATACGATCATATGGATATTATTACGATAGGATTGTAAGTTACACGATGCTCGTTTCACATGAAAGGTAGTAGTCATTGCATTTGACTCTTCCGATGATTGGGGTCACGGTGTGTTGCTAGATGCTATCCCGTGATCGTTAGGCATGAAGGGCATTTTAAGTAATTTGCATTTTGTGTCTACGGCCAACATATTCGAAGCCTATCGGGTCACACACATATGAACATCTAGCCGATTAAAGCGTGGTTATAGATGATTACCAAATAAGGAAAGTTTATCTCGTACTATTAAGGTTATAGTGGTAAATTAATATGGTGGTATTTATTTATTATGAATAAATTAAATACAAGATATTAATAATATTATATTAATTAAAGAATATTCCGGAAGCCAATATTTGGCAATATGGGGCGCCACATTGAAGTGTATAAGATACACTTGGATTGTGCAATTTAATTAATAAGTAATACTAAATATTAATATATATATATATATATATATATATATATATATATATATATATATATATATATATATATATATATATATACTTAGCGCCGAAATTTGTGTGTTTAGTTGACACACGTGAATGCCAATCAAGTTGATCATGTTTCAATGTTTGGATATTATATTGATTTTTGTGTTATATATATGTGATATATACACATGTGTAAATTGATTTATGGTAATAAAATAAAGATAGTCAATATTAGATATTGACAATATCTTGGAAATATTCAATATAAGATATTGAGAATATCCTAGATTTATTTAATATAAGATATTATAATAAATGAGATAAATCAATCTATTACATTTTTCTTAATTTTATTGGGAAAATGTTTTCTTCTCCTCCACCCTAGTATGTGGCGCCACTTTCCCTATAAATAGGAAGTGGGTGTCAAGGTTTTTTGTACATCACAATTGCAAGAGCTCATAGTTCTTGTGTAAAATAGAGAGCATCATTTAGAGAGTTGGAGAGGGGAAAATGACCGGTCTAGCAACAGGAGTTTTTCCAATAGCAATCCATGATGGGATTCCGGCGGGCTGCTCGTGTGGACTAGCGGTAGAGGCCGAACACTTGGGCGGCTCTATGCAGAACTACTCTCCTTAGACGGTCAAAGCGTCGATCTTTTAGATCAACCAAGGTAACCACCGTCTACTACTTATTTGTTTATTGCTTAAACGAAGTCGATCTTGGGTAAAAGGAAATCAAAATTTTTAATTCCGCTGCGTTCCCGCGTAGATTTCCTAACAGTGGTAGCAGAGCCAGGTTCGAGCATAAGCAATAAGCATGTTAATTTGCGTAGTTAATTTTATCGTTATAATCACATAATTAAAAGATGAAAGATTTTAGATTCGCAAAAGTTATACATGAAAAGAAAAAAAAACGAGATCGGGGGGTGCTCGGCCGATTGGGCGGCGGCAAAGAGGCAACTTCTTGCCGCGATCAGTTGACCGATCAATCTTTGGCGGTTCTCTAAATTTTTGTTTTGTGTATTTTGTGATTCAATATGGTTCATAGTTGTGATTGGTAATTCCTCCCTTGTTTAGTTATGTCATGTGGCTAACCAATGGTTCAAATAGTTTGGGCCATTGGATGCCACATGGCATTAAAATAATAATGGCCTTTCCAAATATTTGATTTGAGAAAAGGACTAGGACTATGCCACTTCCAAAATTTTGATTTTGGAAAGTGGCCATGCATATTAAATAAAATATTGGTCTTTCTAAATTTTGATTTGGAGTAGGCCTAGGCCATTTCTAAATATTTGATTTGGGAAAAGACCTAGGCCTAGGCCACTTCCAAAATTTTGATTTTGGAAAGTGGCTAGGCCTAAACCAAAATTGTTTGGTCTTTCCAAATATTTGATTTGGAATAGGCCTAGGCCTTTTTCAAATATTTGATTTGTAAAAAGCCTAGGCCTAGGCCACTTCCAAAATTTTGATTTTGGAAAGTGGCCAGGCCTAAACCGAATTTGGTTTAGGAAGATGCCTTTTGGTTTAAGAAACCAAAGGCATCCATTTTGATTACGAATCAAAAGGAAAGAAACAAAAGAGACATAATTTTAATTTTGAATTATTTTTGGAATAGTTCTAATTATTTAAAATTAAAATTAAAACCGTTTAAAATTAATCGTTAATTTTATTTCGATTAAAATCATTTAATTAATTAAATGTTAATTAGTTAATTGATTGGATAAAATTATTTAGTAGATTAAATGTTAATTGATTAATTAAGATGCAAGTAGTTAAATTTTAATTTTATCTTTTTCATAAGATGTTATTGTATGGATTAGATATAGTAGATATAATATGATTATATGGACCCCGATTGATCATGGACTCGACCAATAGGATAAATGTGAATGATTTAATTTTTCTGTTGGTTTAAAAATTGTCCTCGGCCATTATGAAGAACGTGACCTAGTTTATTTTCTGCATTTATCCTATTCCCGTTAGCTCCCCCCCCCCCGTGTGAGGCGGGTGTATTTATTTTATTAGATAGAATTAAATGTAACAAGAATGGAGCAGAAGATAAATACCAAAGAAAGAAGAAAATAAAGATCTCATTGGAGACTGCATTAAAGATCCTATTGACGGTTGCAGCTACCTTTAGAATGCGACCCTCGGTTTCGTCAGTTTGTATTCGAAACCGCACCTAGGAAAAGTCCATGATCATACCGGTTACTTTATGCATTTATTTATTTTGTGCTTGTATTTATTTTATATGATACGATAGATGCATGACTAGGCATGATCTAGATAAATGTGTAGGATGTATGTCTATAGACATAGATATATTTGATGAGACCGTAATTAAAATTAATTAAGTGAATTAATTTACGTAAATACTTCCACAACAAAAGTCAAGTCGAAAATTGTCTCCCAATATTATAGCGACGGTGAAGAGCCTTTGTTCGGATCCAACTGATCGGCCCTCGTCGGGAGTTGACCTACCACGGGTATATCGTCGTTATTGAGATATGATCATATGAGATCTCGCGAATATTGGGTTATGACTTGACTAGAGTATTCATGATGATTGGCCTCGTCGGGACCGTCTTATTCTAGAGGCAAGGGGTTGACTACCACAGAAAGATGTGAATTGTCAAAGAGTTGACTAGTCAACCACCAAGAGTTACATAGAGATGTGATTGGTAAGAGTTACATACCTTTCGAATTATTCCGGTTGATCGGCCCTCGTCGGGAATCGGGGTAACCCGATGGGATCTTGGCCACTAAAGAATTTTGAAAGATTCTTGAAAGTCAATTGGGAGTAGTTGACTAGTGGGAGCAAAATCATAAATCAAAAGACAATTTTTGATTTTGCGTGTATAAACAACAACACTCTTTTATTTTCATTTTTATGTTGTAGTTTTAGCAAACTTTATGTTTTATTCTCGATTAGTAAAACCAAATTATGACTGTTACCTTTTGAGAAACGTTCTCAAATATGGTTAAGTAATTTTAATCCTTTTAAAATAAGCAATGACACGAGCAATCCCGTTGTAGTTACAGACAATGAGACTACATATTTGATGCAGTACTCTAAGACTTTAATTATTTCTAAAAGGCGGAAGCTCATAACATTGGATACGATCCAACATGATCATTCAGTCATATTGTTGGTCCATTGGAAAGGCTAACACAAGTTTAGAGGGGGGGGTGAATAAACTTGTTACCAAAAACTAATCTGAGTGGAAAAAGCCCGGAGGCGAGTTTCTCTGAAACTCAAAGCGATCTTCGATTCGATTTTGTTCTGTCCCTTAACTTGTGCGGAGTTCGATTAGCTCAATCAATATAAGTCAATGTTGACTTATATTTAGTCTTGTTAACTGGCAACGGATAAAACTAGCCTTTAGTGCAATAGATGTGTCAGTTAAGTTCTAAGATTCTCTATGTATCAGTTCTGTGTTGACTCAGTGTCTAGTGTTTGCAGAGTGATAATGCAATAAATAAAACAAACACAAATGCATAAAGTAAATCAATACAAGATTTGTTTATGGAAGTTCCGGGTGGTGTAATCCCGTACGTCTCCCCTTCTCCTGTGGCGTATGAGGTATCACTAGAATAATGAGATAACCGTTATAAAATCCTAGCACTATGACAAATCCTTCACGACACCCTAGTTTCACTTTCTCTACACAAAATGAAGAAAGGTGAGATTGCTCCTTTCATCCCGCACTGTCGATCTTTCGGAGGTGGAATTGCTCCTTCACCAGCTCACCACTAATACCAACACACAGTCCTCAGACTACACCAACAGCTGTGGCAACTAAGTTGCAACTGTATGAAGAAAGGTAGAATTGCTCCCTTCAAACTATGCACAGCCAACCCTTTTTCACAAAGGTTACTTTTAGAATTAATCAAGGATTAATTCAATGAGCTGTCTGATTCTTTTGGATCTGACTTTGTAGCTCCAAGATGCCTTACTTCCCCCTCAATGGGTTACTGGATCTTTCTTTGAAGTCTTCAAGGCAATTCCGTGGCTTCCCCTTTTTCTAGATATATCTGATCTAATTTTATGGATCTGGATTTGGATCTTTGAATATATGCTTGTAAAGCTCTTTTTCTGATCCTCCTCTATGTCTCTGTTTTTTAAGTGATTCTCTTGTGTATTTATAGGGGTGATGTAACGGTCACTAGCTCTTGTAGCCGTTACACTTGTCATTTAGCCAACGTTCACATGTATGATCTTTTGTCGTATAGTCAGTTTAAATTTAACAAGGCCTTAACTCAGTTTTCTACTCTTCTTCAAAACTGAGTACCTTGTATACTTAATATCGACTTCAATTGACTAAGTCGAGTACACCAATCGAGTTTCTTCTTATCCAGTAATCGATAATCTTTGTCCTTAAGATTATTCGATTTTATGATCTATAACTTCGATTTGGTCACCACAGACTTGCACGAATCGACTTATAGTCAAGACTTAATCGACTTCTAACGAGTTTGCCACCTCGTTCTTGATTTCTACGTAACTAAGTCTGTGTCCCTCGGTTCTTGATCTTAGATAAGCCAACCGAGTCTGTGTCCTCAATGAACTTATCTTCTTGATTCTAGCATAACTTTCGGTTTGAACCCTCGATTCTTCATGTGCATATTCAGTTTTCTTGCTATAACTCGCTTTTCTTGTTGTGACTCAAATTGTTCGTCTAGTTCCTATTCTATTACAATGCTTATGCGAAACAACCTATACAAAGTTCGGACTCTAGATAGAACTTAAACATTTATCTCTAGACCATTTCTTGCTTCTTCTTTCATTATGCACTATAACTTGATTGAATTCTGACTTCATCATCATGGGTTGTAAGTGATTTGTCTAATTTCGTGATGAATCATCATCAAAACATAAAGAATATTTCCAACACATATGATGACAATTAATTCAAACGTTGGATAAGAATGATCACATCTAATTTTGGAAAGGTTGTTTTCAAAATTGTAAGATTTAAGTATCGACTTATTTCTTTAATCATTGCTTAAAGGTTAATTAAATAGTCAATGTTTTAAATACGATTCAAAAGGTTAAATAAACTATTTAATAAACTTTATATTTTCTTTATGAAAGGAAATTAAAGACATAGCTCTTGTGATCTTTCTTAAGTCTTATGAAGACTACACTAAGAAATATTTACAAGTGCTTGAAGGATTAAAAAGGTAGTTAGGGCGTGTGCTTAAATAGAGAACTTATTGAAGTCTCTATTATAGACAAGTGAGTTGAGATAAATCTATCTAAGTTCAAGGTCGACTCTAAGATATATGATATCTTACGAGAGTGATTAAATTAGAAAGATTAAATGCAGATTTGGAAGGTGAAGCAAACGTTGTGACACTTACCATATTCTGAATCTAGTAAACTGATAAGGGAACTAAATAAATGTTATTGTGTTCCGGTTCTTATGAAGAACATGTTTTCAGTTGCTTGTTAGGATTTAGTAGACGTATTCAATTGTAAAGAATAAATGTTATTCCGATAATGTTGAAAGGTCACTGAATCTAACATACTAGATTATTGTCACTATATAGTTGATATGTGTGATGAAATCTCAACTAAATATTTGTATGGCTATTATCCTTGATATTTGTAGTTGTTCTAGATGTCGACTCTCTGGAAGAGAAACGTATAATCAAATGTCATTCAGATGATGTCTGAACTATGTGATTATGAATCATGTGGGTGATATGTATCTTATCTAAATATGACTAAAATACCCTTTTATGAAAAGGTTATAAATTCTAGAAAAATTGTCTAAAGCCTAAACATACTGATGTTTGTTGGCTTGTGACAATTAATGCCACAAATAATTGTTTATTAGTCTCTACGTCTATTTTTAGAAATAGTCAAGTGTACTCAGTGAAGTACAATAATTCGGAAAGCCCGAAAAATTTGAGCTAGTACGAATATGAGATTGATGAGCTATTTAGGAATTAATCTTCAATTGGATTGAAGTAATTAATACCTGAAGGGTGATTCAGAAGTCGTCTGAAAGGAATAAGATTCTCCCTTGAAGGATACCATCTTTGGGATACGCAATTAGATAGTGTTCCCAAAATGGAAACAACACTTTATATGATAAAGGTGTGACGCAAGCCATGCGAAGTATCCCTTACCCGTTTCGGGATAGTGCCCTTATACTTAACCGAGTTCCAAAGAATAAAGGTTGAATAAATTCCATATTAGATATGGAAGAGGATAATGTCGAATCTATCTTAACCGATGATTTGAAGTTGTCATAGGTTGAGTCGAAAAGGCTTGGAGCCTAGTCGACATATGCAACTTTGTGGAATGTCTTAGCTAGCACGCTGGATATTATTTACTTGTCCATGGAGCAAAATGTTTGTCTCCAAACATGTCTTTGTTTCTAGAAGGCTGTTTCTTCCAAAAAAAAAAAAGTTAGAGTCGATTAAGATCTCAAAAGAGTTTGAGAACCACAAAGATATATTCAACCATTGGAACATGGCGCGACACACAGCGTGGCGTGAGGTGTAGAACAACGCTCAAAGCACACAAAAGTTCTCAGAAGTCTATAAATAACCTCAAGCCTGAAAGGGCTGCAGGTATGTTCATCTTGAAGAATGAACGTCTCACGACTTATGAAGGAATGTTTGAAAGGCAAGATTGAGAGTTATGGCCAGGAGCCATAATATCTGAATTAGATTCCATCAGTGACAACCAGGTTATGAACCTAGTCTGTCTTACATAGAGGGAATGTCCCCGTAAGGCTGAGCCCAGTTCTACTCAGATAATACTTGTTGTAATTTCGTATCATGGCTATATGATAGTGTTGAAGACGTTGGGCAAACAGCTCGATGTTCATAGATGATGACATGATATGTAAGCCCACGAGATCCATTGATGGACTCAAACAAGTTTCTCTAGACGATTTCTTTGTTTGATAATCAAAGGAGTTTGATTTAGTCAAAGAAGGATATGCCCCATGTGCAATATGGATAGTGGGAGTATGTTACGATTTTGAGTAAGGTATTGGATATCTCTCTCGAAAATTAATACCCCATGTCAAAGTCAATTAATGTTTGGTAGTTCAAGATCTTTACGAAAGCACTTGGATTAGCAGTTCTTATTTTAGAAATAAGAATCTATAGTGATAGATTTAACTGCTGTTAGTTTATAGTTTACCAATATAGATGTGATGTTAAAAGAGTTTAGCATAGATTGCGATGGGGATACTGCTAGCCAGTGTTCTCAAGATCTATCTATGTTAGGACATTCGTCCTAAAGATAAGGTGAAAGATGATGCTTATGGAAGGTTACCTTCGCTACTGCCTTAGGAACCACCATAAAGGTAATGCCGGATGTTCATAGTCCATGAAGAGTCATGAGCAAGTATGAAAGTAAATCTGGTGAATGTCGAGAATATCCTTAAACAAGTTAAGGATGGCTTCCTAGTTTATTGAAACTTGGAATTAAATAAACGTAGATATACAGACGTATATCCTGAGTCTTATGAAGGCGAGTGGGAGCTACAGTCAGTCTGGGTTTGCAACCACCTTGATTAAGTGATACAGTGAGCTGGAAATGTTCTAGCCTATGGGTCACTGTAAATTCTACAACTAGGCCAAAACACAGTAGTGCCTTAGAGGCGCAGCGGGAGCAGTATATGGATCTAGAAGGTTCATTCCTGAACCTTGTGCGGTTCTTCCACCTTTTCTATATAGCTGATATAGTAAGTGGATTCATTGCTTGAAGCAAGGACCAAGGTCTCGTCAGAGATTTGTGTGTGTGTTGAGGCGGTTCCTTTGACTTGGTCATTTGGAGCATGGTATGAAGATAGTCTGAGTCCCCATGGATAGAGATCCGTTTAAGGCTAGGGCTGGTTGCGAGTATTGCATGAGAATCTTGTGTTTCAACTTGGTCTTGTGTCTGCAAGTGATTGGTTTTAGGCCAAGTGGGAGATTGTTGGAATAGTGTCCTAAACCCAATCGGGTTGGACCGGATCCGTCCGGGTCGGATCATTTCTACTATTTCTTTATGTTTATACATATATAAAATGTCTTTTCAGTTGTCATATATATGTTCTTTTAAAGAACCAATTATGAATTGTTATATGATAACGTCCTTAGTATTAAACTGTGATAGAGAAAAATGATAGGCAATTATGGTTGATGAGATCTCTAATCACTTTAACAAGTTTGATACTTAAACGTCTCTAGGCTGATGTACTATTAAACAGGGCATTGATAATATGAACATGCTAGCACGTATTAGATGTCTTCGACTTTAAGGCGGGGATAGATCTCGCTCATCGAAGTGTAGAGACACTTGGGTATGCGTGGACATGTATTAGAGAATGCGTCGTTAGGATCGACCCACTTACATTAAGTGTCACACAATGTGGCGGTTGTGTAATTATCCTTAAGACCGGAGTCTTCATGGCATCACAGTGTGGATTGTCATGCTTTGACACTATTGAGGTTTCCCCTAGCCACGGGGCGATCATGCGGCAGTGATTGGGTATGATACTGAAGCATGCGGAGTATACATGATTGGTTGTCCGGGAATCGCGTATCCTATGATTGGGATCGAATATCCGAAATGGCCTTCTTATAAAGAATGTCTTACTCTCGTGAATCTTTGCAAAGTAGAAGTAAATGAGTTACTTCGAGAGAGCATGATATTCAGATTATAAGATACGATCGTTAATGTATCGACACTCGAGATACGATCGTATGGATATTATTACATCGATAGGATTGTAAGTTACACGGTAACTGTTTCACATGAAAGGTAGTAGTCATTGCATTTGACTCTTCCGATGATTGGGGGTCACGGTGTGTTGCTTTGACGCTATCCCGTGATCGTTAGGCATGAAGGGCATTTTAAGTAATTTGCACTTTGTGTCTACGGCCAACATATTCGAAGCCTATCGGGTCACACATATGAACATCTAGCCGGATTAAAACGTGGTTTTAGATGATAACCAATTAAGGAATGCTTATCTCGTACTATAAAGGTTATAGTGCTAAATTAATATGGTGGTATTTATTTATTATGAATAAATTAAATACAAGATATTAAAAATATTATATTAATTAAAGAATATTCCGGAAGCCAATATTTGGCAATATGGGGCGCCACATTGAAGTGTATAAGATACACTTGGATTGTGCAATTTAATTAATAGTATTACCAAATATTAAAGAATATTCCGGAAGCCAATATTTGGCAATATGGGACGCCACATTGAAGTGTATAAGATACACTTGAATTGTGTAATTTAATTAATAGTATTACCAAATATTAATATAAGATATATATATATATATATTGGAAAATTAGGGATAAGGACACAATCTGAAATATTTTTAAGTAACGGAGACAACTACATATTTTTTTATAGGGAGAAGGACAATGCATAATTTTATAGCGAGAAGGACAAGCAGTGAATCCGAAAATCGGTGAATCCCGAAATCGGTGAATTTAATGTTGAATTCGACAGTGAATCCCGAAAATTAGTGAATTTAATTTATGAATTTTGAAAATTAGTGAATTTAAACGATGAATTTAAATCGGTGAATTTAAGCAGTGAATTTCGAACACAAGTGAATTTAAACAGTGAATAAATATTTTTGTCCTTTATGCAAAAGTTTCAAATAACTCATCCTTCTACTCAATTGATGAAATATTTACATCCTTCTCCTCATTCCCATATATATATATATATATATATATATATATATATATATATATATATATATCCTACTACTATATACAAAGACAAGGGGATTGTTTTGGAGTGACACGTGTCGTATTCTCGATTGGTCCAACGAGTTTTTTTTCCACGCTTACGGATTTCAAATATTGTTTCAATTATGTTAATTGTTCGCTTTACTTAACATGTCACGAGAATAATCTCGCACATTAAATTATTACATCATCTACAAAATTCTCGAAGTTCTCTCTCCAAATCGCCGTCACCAAGCTTCTCTCTTCTTGAGTAAACCTTCCTCCCATTTCCTTCTTTCTTCTAATTATCTCAACTGTTTGAGAGAGAGCTAGATATCTAACGCTTCTACCTATTTAGGTCTTTTTTCCCTTCGTTTATTGGTGCAGGATGATAAATTTGTGGGTCTAATTCTTATAAACAAAACCATGAAATTTTTCATTCATCGTCGATGGTATTTTTAATTTTCGTTTGTGTAGGATATGGTGATATCACAGAAAAGTCCTTCAATGACTTCCCAAGGTAATACCTCCTGCATTTCCATTTCGATTGCTTTTTCAGATGTCGTTGTTGTTTATAAACTGTTTCTATTCTTAAACAATATATCGTAATCCGTTTAACTTTCAGCTCGGTGTTTTGCTTTTGATTTTGTTCTATTCGTCGACATTTGGGAACTTAGTATAAACTTTAAAGGCATCCTAGAGTCCTCTTATGGTAGAATCTTATATTAATCTTGCACAAGCATTTATGTTCTCCTTCATTTCCTTCTTGTTATACAACTAAAAAATGATTCCAAATAATTAATTGTGATGAATCTGAATTAAAAGTTAAGCAAGTTGAGCTATAACTTTAAGATACTACAGCTTTTTAATGAGTGGAAAAACAAGGTATGGTGTCTACTTTCACTACTACTATGGGCTTACAAGCATATGGGGACTACATTATAGCAATTCTTCTTATGTTTTTCTAATGAAATAATTGATGCTTACTGTAATTTGATAGTTGTGTGAATATTTCGTGGCTTTGTAATTTTCTTGTCTTGATTGGCATAAACCCATGGAATTTCATGTTGCCCATAGCATCTGTTGGTTGTACCATCTATTAATTATGTAGGGATGGTGGGAATTTGATTTATCTCATTACATGTCGTTGTTGTTAATTATGTCGTAGTTGTTGTTTATAAACAGTTTATTAATTATGTAGGGATGGTGGGGAATTTAATTTGTCTTAACACCAGTTTATCATGGAATGTCCTAAAACAATTCATTGACATTCGATCATTCTTGCATAGTATTATCTCTTCCCCCGCTTATCCTGCTATGAGAGACTGCTAGCCATTTAGAAGGCTCTGGAATTTTACCACTTTGGCACTTGATTTGGATATTTTTGCCTTCTGGTTGTGCTAGATATTTTACCAGCTTGCTTTTCTTTGAATTTTTCCACATATTTTTTCTGAGGTCTTGTAGACGTTCAGAGGATGGTTAACCGAGGTCCTAGAGGATGGTTTTGGCACGCCGGAAATCAAAAGGACGGATGAACACGATTAAGGCAATCGGCGACTACATATCAACGACATCTTGGCATAGCAATCTTGAATGGCGAAGCCCCTGTGTGCGTTTTGCCTCTGGGGTTGCAGCCATGGCCGTTGGTCTTCTTAGTTCTATTATTAAATTCTAAAGTACATGCCTTTTTACTGTTCGGTTTTATGGAATCCCTTATGTCTTTCTGCCCTTCATTGTTCTTTTTTACAACTATGTTTACACCTAAGGTTTTGCGAAGAGATCCGCCTGTAAGTATTTCTTTCCAAAATGCATTTACGTATAAACTTTCATCTAGGGAGACATCTTATAAAAAGATTTGTTTTATTATTTCTAAAGTGATCCTTCTTTGGAAGTTGATTGCATATGTGGATGTTTGTACGTTGTATATTGACTACTGCATGAGATTTGTTTTCGGGATTGAATCTGTAAGATGATCGGGCTTTATTCAGAATTCCTAAGCTTTGTATTTTTTCCTATTTTTTTTAGATACATTTTTTTGTTTAATATGCAGAACGATTATCTTATATGTTATGAATTCCATTGCAGGTTGTTTGTACTCCTTTTACTTTGACTGGTTTACGGCCTACTTTAAAGCGATTGAGGTAAAACATCATGTGTGTACTCTTTTTTTTTATACGGCAAGGTGTTATATAGCATTGCATCATCATGTGTGTTTTACCTTCTACTCCTATCTTTAATCGCAGTGTCTACTTTAGACCAATATATACACTTCATCATGTTGTCTATAATGTTTTTGAGGTGTCATTTAACTCCATAAATATCCAAAACTTTCTACGAGAAATATGTAGACTATTTGTAAATAACCATAGGTTCTGCTATGAACTCGGCCCCTAAGAGTTCCTTGTTATAAACTTAGTCCTTTTTCTTTAATCCATAGCGCTAAAAGGAAGTTCTGACAAACTCTTTCATTGGGGAAATTTATGTGAAAGATTGCTTCTGAGTCTTGATTCCAAGCTTCATTCTATCTCGGATATCAGATCTGGCCTTACAGGCCATTGCGATTCCTGGTGAAAACCGAAGTTTTGATTCCATCCCTGCCTCCAATATAATAATGATAATAAAAGCACCATTCTATCTGAATTGGAATATGTTTGGGAATACACTATGATTCTATGTTGAATCAGTCAAAAAATGAAAGAGTATGCCTGTGTGTGATATTTATTTTTAAGCGCAATTCTGAATTTGTGCTACGTTGAACTCGATTATAAAGCAGAGCTTTGAAGGGACACAAAAGCTTCTTTTAAAGTCACCAAAGGATTGTTTACACTCTCAAAAGAGCGGTTTCCAACAAGAGATTTTGTTTCAGCCCCGCATGGCCGGAGAGTATGTTGACGCCTACTACAATTTACTTGTGTTAATCAATCATGAGCAAAAGATTGACTTCATGTTTTTTCGCTATTGTGGTACTTTTTCCAATTAATCTCTAGCTCGCTTTTTTATAGTTGCTTTGTCTTTGTTAATGTGACAAGCTTACAATGTTTTTGCACAAGGTTGTGGCACTTTGTATGGATCACTACCAGAATACGGAGTTAACGGCTAATAATAGTTGGTTAAAACATATAGTCCTTACCGAGGGGCAGTGCATGTTTGCCCGGATTAACAGGTTTGTGACTTCCTGCAAATAGCATGGGTGAATATTTTATTTTATAAAAAAGGGATAACATTGTACACATTATTTTTCCATGCAATTGTCTTTAATTGTGTATAAATGTACAAATACTTCACAGATTTATAAATTGTTTTGTTGTTTTCCCATTTTTAAAGTCATTTGTCACTATATAAACTGCAGATAAAATTCAAAGATAATACGAATGTTCAAGTTATTGTGTTTCGGGTTCGACCCAATGGGGACAATATGTGTGTGGATGACTCTTTCAGAAGAAAAAAATTGCTGGTCAAGGCTCTACCACTTCAAGACCCTGATGAATCAATAACAATCAGAGATAACGTGGTGATAGATGATGAGTAAGCTTTATACCTTGTTTCCACACAAATTATCTGCTATGGTCTGATTTTGCTTTGAAAGAACATTGATCGAATGAAATTACTGTTATAATTATAGGATGCTACCAATGTTGTTGCAGGTTTGGAACGACCTGCTGATTGAAACTGATGTGGATATTCATGCCACTATAGAATCCCCACATTCATTGTTGCTTACGGTCTAAAGGTTTCCACGCACAATGGTATCGTTCACTTTTTCGATTATACACCTTTAAAATGCCCTTAACATCACAAAGTATGAGTTTTTTTGTGATTGATACCAAAACATGGATTCTTTTTGAAATGTTTTTAAGTTGCTTGTGTGTGCAATATTGGATGCCACGCTTTTGTTGTGTGAGTGCTTCTCCTGCAGGAGGTGAGATGTACAAAATCTGATTTGTATGTATGTTGTGTGTATTCGCAGATTCTCGCCTTAAGCCTTATACAATTTTGTTATCTATTGTTTGGTTAGGCATCGATGTGTTATGTCTGGTAGGTTCGACACGCATGTCATTGTTAAATAAAATAACATAGGCTGTCTCTTGGCACAAAATGAGCACTTATTTCTTGGTTAACGCCCCCTAAATGAAGAGCGGCCTCTGAAGAGATGGTAAGGAAATTATACAGGTTTATTTGTGCATTTTCTCATTCTATTTGGTTTAATTGTTTGTCCATCTATGATGCGAGTATCTTAGTCATTCAACGAGAGATAACAACGCATCTTTAGCCTTGTGCATCTGAGAGATACATCGAGATTGTTTCATCCTCCACGCCTTTGGAGATGATGCACATGGACTATACACTTGCAACCATTGGAAATGTAAAAACAAAAAAATATATAAAAAAAAAAAACCGGACTTTCTATATTTGGATTATGAAAGATACACATTATTCTACAAGCTTTGCTGTGTACGTCAAGACTATGTGGACCGAGGGAAAATTAACATACCTTCCACGGAAAGACAAACTCTGGTTTGAGGTGTGTGAGAAGTGCTTCAAAACGTTGGACGTGGAAGCACATTGGAAATTTGGTGGACGAACTGTCAAGAACAAATTAATATGATTGTACGGTAATAAATTCTCTCTACGCTGTTTCTTTATTTTAAATCGTATTTTACTTGTTTCCGAGTTTTATGAGTTATGCGATTCAACGTTTATGAAAATCGGTGGTTCCGTTGATGTGCTCTTGAGTGATGAGACTTTTGTCATTGAGGCAACAATCAAATCTCCCGACGAGATAAATGAGACATCTTTTACGGTTGATGAGCTATGTACTGCTTGCTCAAATGATATGTGATGCAATGATTATGATATATACTGTGTCTTTGATGTCACCAGTATCATTACTTCAGGTGATATCAAAGACAAACAAAAACCGAATTTATCAATTTCATCTCACCATACATGATAACAAAATACAAACACAATCTGAACGTCATAATCTTGGAATGGGCGTGCTGTGCGTCATGCGCGATGCTTACCCACTAGTTCTTTATATAAAGAGAGAGCAAAAGCTCGGTCCTTGCGCCACCTCGACTGTTTTTACATATTATTTTCCGTTTGGGCTTTTTTTTCCGCCCCAGTTTGAAAAAAAATAGTGGTCTGTGTTTGGTTTGGGCCATTTATACAAAAGAAAACAGCCCATCTGATGTGCCTATCGGTAAAAGAACTAAACTCCCCAAAAAAAATTCAGAAACCCTACATCTTGCCTTACATCTGCTTGCTCTGGCTGTCCGGCTGTCATGGCGTCATGTTCGGCGGTTGATTGGATTGGTTTCAGTTCGCCGTTTAGTGAGACAATAACACCGTTTACCTTTGGTGCATGTTCATCGACGGTGTTCTACAATGGATTTAACTGGCGTCTGCTTCTGTCCTTTCCGATTTCGTGTAGATATGATGTGTTGGCTTCTCAAGAAATTTCTGAGAAGATAAGTTCAATTTCTCTTCTATTTTGGGTAATTTTTGCTTTTTTGTGCCTAATACATCTGAACATTCTTTTGTCCGCTGTGTCGAAGGGTGTCGTTTTTTGCATGTTTAATCGTGTAATTGGGGTCATTATCTATCGGATTATACCGGAAGTCAGAGAAAATGGTGCCATAAGGACTCTGGTTATTTACGGGGAAGCAGATGCGAGCAATTACTCGCCTTCTTGACTCTGTGGGTCAGTACTATAAATGGATTTTTTTTCATTGTTCTCCGTTGCCAGGAATTGTTTGTACAATTTTTGTTCAAATACTTCAATTTTCTTTGGTGAAATCTGTTTTTGTTTTTATTTTACAGGTGCTACTGATTAGGATTTGGAATTCTTTCTGCATTTGGTGTATTTTTCTTCGCGTTAAGAAACAGTTATAAAACTTTATTCATAATTATCTTTTTCTTGCTTGCTTTCTTTGGCATATGATCTTTTTCCTTCTTAGTGTTTTAACATGACTAGAGTTTATGAAGATGTACACTTTTTAATTGTTGTTGCATAAAGATAGAGGCTTTTATTTCTTTTGTTTGCTGTTTCTATTTTTGCCAATTTGGTTTCATCTCTACATTATACTTGTTTGCTTTTTTACGTCTTAGTGTTGTTAAGATTATTTAAAACCTCTATATGTAAGAGTAAAGTTTCTTGCTTTCTGATAGGTAACGAGGTTGACCTTTGTGTGGTCTTCTAGATTGAGTTATCAAGAGTAGCTAAGGTAGTGAAGAATTTAAGATGAGAACTAAAGGTAAGGCAAGGGCTAGGCCTGGGAATTTTGTTCCAGACTGCCATTTTTTTCAAGCTCATTTAGGTATTGAAGAGAGAGAGAGATCTCATCATAACAGAATGCTGCTAGCTTCACAAAAATCGAATAAGATGTCGACTTGATTGATGGCAGGCTGGTTAACATACATAACAATCACAGAATCTATGATGATGAACTTGAAGAAAAAAAAACGTACTTCCAATTCACTTTGCGAAACCTTTATTGGTTGTTCTGCTGTGCAGGAGGCAACAATGAAGAATGTCATGGCAACAGGATGTGCATTGCCTAAGTTCTTCAGTCGTCCAGGTGAAAGAAAGCCTTTGATTTTGAATTCACTCACAAAAATTTCTAACACTGTCAAAGTTTCTACTTAGCGAAGGAAGCTGGTCAGGGTCTTAATATGCCCTCAAGTGACACAGCATAATATATGGGCTGAAACTCTCACCGAGCTTCTGACATGTGTGAGATCAAAAATCGAGTATTTGGTTAAGTGTCGTACGAATAAAGAGTTAAAAATGGGACATCAAATAGTTGCAACTTGCCTGAAGTTCTTAGACACTGCCAGTTCATATAACCCGGAATCTTCTTCATGGATGCGGGTTTCTCCTAAAAAAGTTGTTGATTCTGATGCTACTCAGAAATGGGAAGATGTTATGGAGATGTTTGTTGATCTTGTTAATTGCTTGGTTGATGAAAAGGAATTGACTTTGGAAGTGACCAAACTTGAGCTCATGAAAGAAGGGCTTTACCAATTAGGGATATCTGGATAGATAAAAGTATTGGATTAAAAGAGAACAGGCATCAAGAAAGCGTAGTCCAAAAGAAACTAACCAAAACATTAGGCATCTCATCTAAATGTTTGTTTACCTTTCTACTGTATTATCTCTATGGGAGCGTTCGAGATGTTGAAGTAGACGTGTGTGGAGGGATGTACCCTATTGCAGGTGGAAACCCGTTTTATTTTTGTATGGAGAAGTTTTTAACATCTGATGAGGAGAATGTGGTTTGGATTGCAGTGAAACAACTAGACAAGGCTCTGGGGTTGCACAAGTTTGTTTGGGAGAGTGCAAATTTAAAAGGGAAAATTGAAGCTGCAAGGCCATATATGGTGTATCGGTGCCTGGAGCAGGACATTCACATATAGAGGGAGTACATTCTTTCTGCATGGAATCACTTAGTTACCGAGAAAGGTGCGTTCTTTATTAAAAACATTTCAGTTTCACTGTGAAGTTTTGAAGAATATATATTTATGGCAAGCAAGAGATGGCGGTGAGTATTGAGACATAACATAATGTTGTTGGTAGTGATATATATATAGGTTAGTGGGTCTAAAAGCAAACTAACATTACTTAATTATTGTATGGAAGCAAATGGAAAATGGATGGTTACTATGTTAGGATGTGAGCAGAAAGTGTGAAATGTCAATATGAGTGAATGATGTGATAAGTTTGCTCCTTCTAATAAGAAGAAGAGATATAATGATTCTATGCATTCTCTTTCCTTCCCTTATTTGTCCAAATCATTCACATTCGTGTTTCACGTATGTGTTTTGCAAAAGAGGGAACTTACTGAAACAATTCAGTTTGATTAGATGGTTTCTTGAATGTGCAGAAATCATGTTGGTCTAAAGATCCAGAGCAACGACGGGAATGGGAGGTACACCACAAAGAACAATAAATCTCCTTGGCATGCATATTGGCGAAGCCTTACACGTCCTTAAACGCGAGCTTGCTGCATTGTGGAATGCAGCGTGGTCAGTAGTTGATCAGGTAGTTTTTCTTTACATCTTTCTTGGATCAAGACGTCAAATTCGCAGTTCTGATACACCTTCGAGGCTGCCAATTGTTGTCTAGAGGTTCTGTTAGTGTTAGACGGAATGCAGCGTATAAAGCTTTATTTGGCACATAGGTAACCCATTGCAAAATCATTGTAGCTGGAGAGGAAAAAATTTCTTGGAAAAATACTTGTTTTTGTTGAAAATGGGAAGATATGGAATTTAGTTGTTCAGCTTTAAATTTGCAGTTTTGTAGTTAACTGATCCAGAAATTTTTTTTTTTTTTTTTTTTGGTATTGTGATTTTTTTCTAAACATAAATACGAGGGTATCAATGATGTAACGAATAACGATGAAGGGAGGGTAACGAGCGAGAATACTTCTAAACATGATTTGAATACTTCTAAGATGGATTGCACAAGAATTCCTTGGCAGGAATGTGTATCTCTGCCAGTTTCAACGTTAAAAGACGAGTATCTTAACTTTTGTTTCAGACGTATGCGTTCACATTGAAATATAATCACCGGAGAGACTACAACGCCTCTTTCAGAAGAGGGATACCAATTCATATAGAGGGTGGGGGAGATTGTGGAAAATTTCCGTTAAGCATTAGGTATTAAAGAAATTATTTCGGTTTAGGTTTCTGTTTCTTTGTTGAGAGATGCAACGATTGTAAGAAAGTTGTACCAAGTGGCATACTTTAGAGCCTCTCATTTTTACTCTCTTTCACTTAATACACTTTTATCGTGTGTGAGAGGTTAGAAATGAATGGTTGTAATGTATCTTGCCACTTTGCATCTGAACTCTTCTGACAATTTGTATTATAAAATTTGTCTTCTTTGTTTGTTTGGAAGATGATTTGTTTTGTTGTTAGGTTTTCATGTCTTATCATGCTATGTTTAGGATCGTTTGTTGTTTCGCTCTTATTTCGGTGATTATAAGACATTTGCAGCTGAAACAAAAAATATTTTTCACAAGAAGTGCAATGGTTAGTAGTATAAATGATATTGTATTGACAACATAACATCTACTTATGCTTCGACTTATTCTGTTGTAAACGTATGTTAAATCGTTCCTTTGGAAACAAGTATGTATTGAGTTCATGAATTGAGGTTACTTACGCTAGGTTCTTAAACATCTTCACTAAATTTCTTAATTGTTGCTGCTTTATATAGAGTTCTGAATTCTGATTTACTTAATTAGCCAGGGCAGTTCATCGCCGTGCCTTGCACGGCCGGAACTCACTAGTATATATATATATATATATATATACTTGGCGCCGAAATTTGTGTGTTTAGTTGACACACGTGAATGCCAATCAAGTTGATCATGTTTCAAGGTTTGGATATTATATTGATTTATTTGTGTTATTTATATGTGATATATAGATATGTGTAAATTGATTTATTGTAATAAAAAAAAGATAGTCAATATTAGATATTGACAATATCTTGGAAATATTCAATATAAGATATTGACAATATCCTAGATTTATTTAATATAAGATATTACAATAAATGAGATAAATCAATCTATTATATTTTTCTTTATTTTATTGGGAAAATGTTTTCTTCTCCTCCACTCTAGTATGTGGCGCCACTTTCCCTATAAATAGGAAGTGGGTGTCAAGCTCTTTTGTACATCACAATTGTAAGAGCTCATAGTTATTGTGTAAAATAGAGAGCATCCTTTAGAGAGTTGGAGAGAGGAAAAAGGGCCGGTCTAGCAACCGGAGTTTTCCAATAGCAATCCATGATAGGATTCCGCGGTCGCTCGTGTGGACTAGCGGTAGAGGCCGAACACTTAGCGGCTCTATGTGAACTACTCTCGCTTAGACGGTCAAAGCGTCGATCTTTTAGATCAACCAAGGTAACCACCGTCTACTACTCATTTGTTTATTGCATAAACGAAGTCGATCTTGGGTAAAAGGAAATCAAAATTTTGAATTCCGCTGCGTTCCCGTGTAGATTTCCTAACAATTAGCTGGGCTTGCCTTCTTTCCACTAGGACTCTCAGGCTTTGAGCTTCCTTCCCCCTTTTTGGTAGCACTAAAGCGTGTTTCGAGATTTGCATTTATTGCTTCAGATTCAGGGAGAGGACCATACTTTTTCTCCAGTATTTTGTTGTTGGCCGTACTGATGTTTATCAGAGTGTCAATTTGCTGGCCAGAAAATTCCATAATCTCATTCAGGTGTTGAATTTGATGAGTTTGGGCATTTAGAGTGTCCACCAGAGGTGTGAGCTTGTTGTCAACCTTCTTAGCATGAAACTCAAGGTTGGTTTGGACAAGGTGGGGAATAAGATGCTATAAGTTGCAAAGCAAGTTTCCCTATTTTTCCATCACCTCATCTTGTATCTTGATGTGATTGATGAGGGCTTCAATCTTATGGTTTAAGGAAGTTGCATCACTTCTTAAGGTAGCTTTTAGATTTTGCCTGCTGTGATACTGCTTCTCCAAGTCTACAATCAGGGGTTGAATGTCTAGATTGAAGACTCTTTCTGGATCAACTTCCTCTGGTGCCACTTCAGCATCCTCATCATCTTCATCTTCCTTTTCCTTTTCACTTTCTGCCTCTTCTTCTCTTTCTTTTTCTTCCTCATTAGACTCGGGGTCATTAAGAGGTTGCTGGGGGGTGCTGGCTCCATCATCTGTTGGAGATGTTGCTTTCTATGCTGCTGTTCCCCCTTGGTCAATAATGGGGGAGTAGATAGGTTTAGCTGAGTGCGTTTGATCAGCTGGCTCACTTGGCTGTTTGTCAACTTTGCTGATGCTTTTGAAAAGCACCTCTTGAAGTGTCAGCTCATCATCAGAAATCTCCATGTTTTCTAGATTAGCTTTGAGATGGCCGTATTCTGAGTGTTCATCCTCTGTCTCAGCTTCTTCCTCACTCATCTCTTCTTCTTCAGATGAAGTGAGAGCATATCCTTCCTCACCTTCTTCCAGATAGATGATGTCCTCTTGTTGTTTTTCTTCCTCTGTTGCTGTATCATCACTGATTGTCACAGGTTCGGTCAAGTTGCTGGTACCAGTCACAGAGGTGTTCTTTTGTGCCTTCTGGGATTTGGTTCTTCGTCCCACTCCAGATCTGTTGCTTTCAGGTTGCTTCCTTTTTCTTCCGCCAGTTGATTTGGGTTTCATAGATGCCTTGATGTAGGTAAACATTACCTTAGACCTGTGTGGAGCCTGCAGATTTGTGGGCTCTCCTTTCAGTGTGTCAAACAGGTGTTGAAGAGGGAACCCATATGATTTCCTCTCCTAGAAATCACCTTTCTTCTGCAAACCCTTGCTTGGTGCCGTAATTGACAGGTCAATTTCCTTTTGAATTTGATCTTTCAACCTATTGAATACAAATGTTGCCAAGTCAAATTTGGTACCTTCGTAGATGATGGCCATCATTTTGACCCGTAACTCAGTTAGGTTTTCCATTGACCCTTTTTTGCCTTCGATGTTCTTGGTGATGACCGGTGAAAATTCAGCAAACGGAAGTTTTAGTGCTGATCTAGGGAGGTTGTATGTTTTGCTATTTTTCTTGGGTTCTTGGCTATCTCGGCCCAGAAGTTTTTAATGTCAATCTTCACAAACTTTATATTTTCTGGACCTGTCATGGGTAGCTGTAGGAATCTGTTAAGAATACCAGGCGTAATGACTACTTCTCTCCCAAAGATTGAGCTTTTTATGCAGTCGGTATCAGTCTTCTTTGTGCTGGGCACAAAGTTTGCATTTTTCCAGAATGCAATCAAATTTTCATAGCAAATTCCGTTGATCGGGGGGTTTATGAAGGTCATTAGCCCCAAATTTGTACACCCGTCTACCAACCGCTGGGCTTGAACGTCATTATCACAAAAGGAGAGATACTGTTCAGGCCTAAAGAATGATCCGGTGATGATAGATTTTTCAAAGAACCGCTCTGTTGGAGATAATGAGGATGATGAAGCCATTGATATGTGATTGATGTTTTGAAAAGAATGCTTCGGTTTTTGAGAGAGAGTCCAAAGTAGGGTTTGTAACTTACAAATGAGCGTAAAGATTTCTGAAAAACTTCAAAGTGTTGTTTATATCGGATGATTTGGGTAGTGTGAATGTGGTTTGAATGTGGAAGGATTTTATGACATAATGGCATGATTTTGTGTATATGAATCCCGATATTCGAGTGTAGTGGGGTAGTGGATTGAGGTAAGTAATGATAAATCCCGGGAATCGAGGCGTTTGTAATTAGAGAAAATAATATGGTTACCTCAAAAATTGCAAATTGATCTCCACGTGTGTAATCTTCCATTGTATAATCCTCTATAACTTCCTTATGCTCCACGTGTGTAAAAGTTGATTTTGTTCACACTTTAGTTTGCCCATGACTCCAATATTCATTTCGGTGGAGTGCCTTGGCTGGTCCCTTAGCCGATGTAGAGAATTTTTCAATGAGCTGCTTTATTCTACCGTTCCTAACAATCAGTGAAGTTAACTTCACCGAGTACCAGTGCCAAAGGTTTAAACAGCTGATGAAGTCACTTAGCTGATTACTCCAGTTAGCCGCTCTTTGGTACTTAGTCAATTTCAATCATTCCCAACTTAGTTCTTTGCATGCTAAATCTTTCATGACTGAGTGGTTTAGTGAAGATGTCAGCCAATTGATCTTCAGTGGGTATGTATTTTAGGATGACATCTCTTTTTTCAACATAATCTCTGATAAAATGATGTCTCACATCAATGTGCTTTGTTCTTCAATGCAACACTAGATTTTCAGTGATAGATATGGCACTTGTGTTGTCACACATGATTGGGATAGTATTTTCCTCCACTCCATAATCACTTAGCTGTTGTCTAATCCAAAGTACTTTTGCACAACAAGCTACTCTTTCTATATATATTCTCGCTTGGTGTTGATGTAGATATGAAGTTTTGCTTTTTACTGAACCAAGAGACTAGTCTGGTGCCTAGCATCTGGCATGTTCCAGAGGTGTTTTTCTATCTATCTTGCATCCAGCATAGTCAGAGTCTGAATATGATGTCAACTTGAATCCTCCTTTTTTTGGATACCAAATTCCAACATTAATAGTGTTTTTCAGGTATTTGATTATTCTTTTGGCTGCTAGAAGATGTGATTCTTTTGGTTGAGCTTGAAATCTTGCACATACTCCTACTGCAAATGCTATATCAGGTCTGCTTGCAGTTAGATAAAGTAGGGATCCAATGATTCCTCTATATATTTACTGATCAACACCTTTTCCAGCTTCATCTTTTCCAAGAATGACTATTGCACACATTGGTGTATCTGCTGTTCCACTTGTATCCATACCATACTTGTGTATTAAGTCTTTTGTATACTTGGCTTGACTAATGAAAATACCATCCTTTATTTGCTTTACTTGAAGACCAAAGAAATACTTTAATTTCTACCACCATGCTCATCTGAAATTTGCTCTTCATCAGGTTTGCAAATTTTTCACACAGCTTTTCATCCTCTGATCCAAAGATGATGTCATCAACATAGATTTGTACTAGTAATGTGCCTGTTTCTTCCTCTAATTTGAATAGAGTTTTATATATAGTTCCCTTGTTGAATCCATTCTTGATCAAAAATTGTGATAGTGTTTCATACCAAGCTCGGGGTGCTTGTTTGAGTCCATAAAGAGCCTTTTTGAGTTTGTATACTTTGTCTTCTTTTCCTTTGAGTTGGAAACCAGGAGGTTGTTCCATATATACTTCTTCTTTCAAGAGTCCATTCAGGAATGCACTCTTGACATCCATTTGATAGACTTTGAAGTCCTTGTGTGCAGCAAAAGCTAGAAAGAGTCTGATTGCCTCCAGTATTGCCACTAGTGCAAATGTTTCATCATAATCTATTCCTTCTGCTTGAGAATAGCCTTTTGCAACTAGCCTTGCTTTATTTCTGACAACTGTTCCTTGCTCATCCATCTTGTTTGTGAATACCCATTTTGTTCCAATGATGTTGGCTATGTCTGGTCTGTCAAGAAGTTCCCAAACTTCATTTATTTCAAATTCATTTAGTTCTTCTTGCATGGCTATGATCCAATCTGTATCTTGAATTGCATCATCTATTGTCTTGGGTTCCACTTGTGATAGAAAACATGTTAGCATATGCTCCAGTTGTCTTCTGGTTCTAACTCCTATGTGACTGTCTCTAATGACTTGTTCTGCAGAATGGTCTCTTAGCCAATTTAGGTCAGGTTGAAGTTGTTTTTCACTTGGTGCTCCTGCAATTTCAGGTTCTGCATGAGCTTCAAGTACTGGTGCTTCTTCTGTTGTAATGACTTGTGGCTCATCTTAATTTCCAAAATGGTGATTCAGGATGGAAGCTGGTATAGTTGTATTTGTATATACTTCCCTTTGTGTTGCTTCTTCTTCTTGATCTTAAAGATTTTCACCATTTGTATTTGGTTCATCAAATACTACATGTATTGATTCTTCAATCACCAATGTTCTTTTGTTGAGTACTCTGAAAGCTTTGCTGGTGTCTGAGTATCCCATAAAGATTGCTTCATCAGCCTTTTCATCAATGGTATTTAGCTCATTCCTGTTCAAAACAAAACATTTTGATCCAAACATATGAAAATATGATATATTAGGTTTTCTACTATTCCATATTTCATATGGAGTCTTTCCATGATATTTGTTGACGATTGATCTGTTTTGTGTATGGCATGATGTGTTTGCTGCTTCAGCCCAAAATCTCTTTGGTAAGCATGCTTCTGCAATCATTGTTCTGAATGCTTCTTTGAGAGTTCAATTTCTTCTTTCTGCTACACCATTTTGTTGTGGAGTTCCTGCTGCAGATAATTGATGTAATACTCCATTTTCTTCATAATAAGTTCTCATAACTTCATTTAGAAATTCTGTGCCTCTATCTGATCTGATCTTGATGATCTTTAGTTCTTTTTCATTTTGAATTCTTCTTAGCAAATCTGGCAGCCTCTTCAGTGTTTCTCTCTTTTTGTTCATGAATACGGTCCAGGTATATTTGGAGAAATCATCAACCACTACTAGAGTGTATTTCTTACCATTTACACTTACTCGTGTGACTGGTCCAAACAGGTCCATGTGTAACAGATGTAGAATTCTTGTTGTTGATTGATAGGGCTTTGACATTAAGGAACTTTTGATTTGTTTCCCTTTCTGACATGCATCACATAGACTTTCTTTCTTGAATGTGATCTCTGGCAGGCCTTCAACTAACTTGTTCTTTGATAATGTGTTGATGGTCTTGAAATTCAAGTGATTTAATCTTCTATGCCAAATCCAGCTGGTTGATTGTTTATTTTGGACAAACATACATGTTTCTGCTTTAGCTGTTTTCCAATCCACCACATACATATTATCTTTTCTTCTTCCTGCAAGAACTACTGTGTTGGTTTGGCTGTGAATCACTTTGCATCCTTCCTTGTTGAAGTGCACATTGTAGCCTTTGTCACGAGAATGATCGATGCTCGACAAATTGATATTAAGTCCCTTAACATATGCCACATTTTGAATTCTCAAATTGTTCTTGAGTATTGTGCCTTCCCCCTTAATCTTGCCAGGGTTTTCTTTGCCTCCAAAAGTGACTTTGGGTCAATCAAAAGTTTTGAAGTCAGTGAGCCATCTCTTGTTTCCTGTCATGTGTCTGCAACATCCACTGTCTATGTACCAGACATCCTGCAAAACAAATTAATTATGTTTAGGTACCCAACACTGTTTGGGTCCATACCTGTTAGCAGTCATGCCTCATACTCCAAGTGTATATCCAAATGATCTTCTTTTCTGATAATTAAAGTCATAAACTTCATATGTGTAAGGCATGATAGAATAGCTTCTAATATTTCTACTGGAGGTATTCTGATATTTTTCTCTACTTTTTGGTACATTTGCATCCATCTTTACTTTTCAAGATGCAGTGGGAAACCTATGTTGCTTCACGTGTCTAGGAACATACCTAGATTGATTTTTCTTAAACACATGTTGCATATCATGAAATGGTTTCTTCTTGTATTTCGGAGGTGCAACATTCCAATCATCCTCTGAAGGATAAAGTCTTCCTTTACCTTTCAGAAAATCCTTGCTTTTGGTTGACTGGATTGATGATGTAGTCTGCTGTTTCACTGCACTGGGTTTTGACTTCACCGGTGCAGGATGAGTAGTTGAAACTATGGTCTTTCCTTTTCCTAATTTTGGTCCAATGTTGGTCCTGGATTCAGAATTGTGTTGACCATTCTTTCTAATCTCATCCTGACCGTTGTAGCCAAGACCAGATCTGGATTCAAACCTTTTTAAAGGTTTGTAAACTGGTGCATTTAATGGTTTAGTGGTGTTTTTAGCTGCTAGGTGGATTTCCTCACCTGATCTGTTAGTAGTGGATGAGTTGTCATCGGCTGCTTTTTGATTGGGTGAGTATATCTCCTTAGTAGCTAGTTCAGCTTTCACTTTGTCCAGTTGTTCCTTCAATCTTTTATTTTCTTTTCTTAGATCCTTATATTCCTTTTCCAGAATTTCATGATTCATCTCAATTTCATTAAATTTCGTCATAAGATTTTGGACTAGGGCTGTTGGATCCAATGGGAGAATAGAAGATTATGCAGTGTTAGATGTGGATGCATTTGATGAAGAGTAAGAGCTAGATGTTACCTCAATTTCATCAGATTCTTTGGCCATTAGACATAGACTTGCTTTCTTAATGTCTGAGCTGTCACATTCATCTTCATCTAATTCTTTGGTCATGAGACATAGACATGATTTTTCATTGTCTGAGCTGTCTTCTTCATCACTATTATCTGAGTAATTATCAGATGCTTCTTCATTCTTTTCACTGCTGGATTCAGCCTTGAGTGCTTTCTTACCTTTCCTCTTTTCAGATGCTTTGTACTTCTTCTTTTCCTCATCTTTATTATTTTCTTCAGGGCACTCAGCTTTGAAGTGACCTTTCTTGTTGCAATTGAAGCATCTGTATTCATCATCTCTTTTCTTCATATCTTTCTTTGAGCTTGACCTCTTGTTTGATGATGAGTTTCCTTTGAATGGCTTCTTTTTGCTAAACCTGTCAAAACGTTTAACTAATAAAGCTACCTGTTCTTTGAGTTCTAGTGTCTCTTTGCTGTGGTGCTATCAGTGCACTGGCTCTTTATGTCTCTGTCGGAGCTCCATCTTCACCGTTCAATTCGAATTCATGAGATTTTAGTTGAGACATCAGAGTTAGGGTGTCAGTGTTTGCAAGATTTGTTGTTCCTCTGATTACTGAGGTTATGATCTTCCATCTTTCAGGTAAGCCTCTCAAGATATTCAAACACACTAATTTCTGAGGATATGTGTGTCCAAGCTGTTGCAGTTCGCTGATGATGCTTGAGAATATGTTGTCCATTTGATCAATAGATTCACCAACCTTCATTTTGAAGTTTTCAAATTTCTGTTTTGTAGCAGATAATTTGTTTTCTTTAACTGCTTCAGATCCTTCATTTATCAGTGCCAGCTTGTCCCACATCTCCTTTGCTGTTTTGCAATCTTTGATTCTCATGAACATGTTGCTGTCTAGGGTCTTCAAAATCATATCTTTTTAAACGAAATCTAGATTTTCTCTTCTCCTGTCATCCTTGGTCCAATCCTTTTTGGGTTTGTCCGCTTCTTTTCCTTGATCTGCTCTTGTGGCTACCACAGTCATGTTCATGATTGGGTCATCATTAATTACATCCAGCATCTCCACATTAGTTACTGCAAGATGTGACAATATTCTTATTTTATATTCATCAAAATTGTTAACATTAAAAATAGGTACTTTTGACATAAAGTTTGAAGAATCCATTAGTACAAATAAGATATATATGTGAATATATAGAAAGCACAGATTTGAAAACTACTTTGAAAATATGTGATCTCCTTGTTACCAGAAATTAGATCTGAACATGTTCTGGTACTAGGAACACTGCTCCGATACCAATTGTTGGTCCCAGAGAAGGGTAAAACTATAGTCAGAGGGGGGGTGACTATAGTGGAGTTTCAAAAACTTTTCTTTTTCTTAGAAGTTTTTGGGCAGCGGATAAGTCCCTTATTACTACGTTACTTCAAAGTAGTTTAAGGAATCACAAGTATATGATATAATATATGCAATTAAATAAATGCAGTAAGGTAAATTGCATAAAGTAAATTGACACAAGGCTTATTGTGGTTCAGGGTGGTGTAATCCCTTAATCCACTCTTCTCCTGTGATAATTGGAGGAATTCACTATTGTTTTCACAGATACAATAGTACGATTGTCCTTGACCTCCCAAGCTTCACAATCTACAATACGATCACTCCTTGACTCGCAAGCGACTTGTGATTCGATCTTTTCATCGCTCTCCTGAGATCAAATCCTTCAAGCTATCACACACAACTCCTTCTCAGATGGTTCTGATTCAGTTGCTTGATTGATGTGAGTTGGATTCACAAACTTGTTGATCAATCTCAATGCTTGATGTTTGAATTGTAATTCTCAGTTTTGAGTTGATCACTAGATGTTTCCTTTTTGCACAGATAGAAGGCTTTTTACTTTGACAGCGTTTCTGCTCAGATTTATTGTTCTTACTTCTCTCTTTTTCTGTCAATGCCCTCTATTTATAGCCTTGAATATTTGATTTGAATTTCCGTCCATTGGCTAAATTAATGAGGTGAATAATTCCAGATTCCCCCTTAATTATATTCTTCTTGATTCCAGTGATCGGATTTTTCTTCAAATGTTTATCAAAAAATCCATCCTTGATTGATCCTCTATTGATTGTGCATTTAATGCATGATCCTCTGAATCTTCATCATGTCTCAAACTTTGATTTTGTAAGGTTTACTTAGTCGTTCCCTGAATGGTCAAGTGATCCATCTGAATTTGCCATTTAGATCTTCCTTCACTGTTTCGTCTTCACTTAGCTGAAAGTCAGTTTACTCTGCCGATTTACTGTTTCCTTCATTCTTTCAGTTCAAAGGAGAATCCTTGTACTTTACTAATCCTTGATTGGGGTGAATCAGTGTACACCATATTTAAACTTAATTTTCATCACTTAAAGCATAACTTTAGACTTATCCAAGGTCATCACAGACTTCCTTGGTTATAAGTCAGACCATAATGTCTTCATTTCTTTTCTACTGGTGCTTGGCTGGCTTCACTCTGCTGAATGTCTGTTTTACTTTGCTATCCTACCAACTAGTACAGTACTTGTTTGACTCAACTTATACAATATGTCAGACTCTAAGCAAAGACTTAAACAGATAATTCTAACTTAATTCAGGCTTGCTATAACAGCTAGTATGGCCATCACCAAAACATAATAAAATGTTCCTAACAAATCCCTTATCCGCCAACAATCGGTTATACACGATTACTTGCCAATAGTCGAAAATATCAGAATTAGGGGTCTCTCCGATGGAGTATGTATATACATAGACAAATAATGCCACCCGGTTAAAACAACTCATCATCTAACCTCAATTGCTTTTCACTTAGATTACGTGCTCAAATAATTGAATAAAATGGGAAAATAACAATTAATAAGTCACTACTTCATGCAATCCAACACATGCTCATTCTTCAATACTAAATTGAATATGCAATAGCTAGCTTCAAATCATTCTTCAGCTCATTTTCTACCGATTCCCTACTCAAGACGTTCTATAGGGATGCTTAAAACAGTGTAACATTTTCAAAATTTTCAAGATTATTGCCCTTTTCATTGTAAAATTTTCAATATCAAGATAAGACCGCTACTACCCCCACTTATTATAGGCATTGTCCCCAATGACTAATAATAAAACAGAAAATAGAAAAGGTACTTAGCTCTAGAAATGGTCATCCAAGTCATGTACTAAATCATGGAGCGTGAATCGGCTCCTAGGTTATCCATCTTCCAAGTATTCACCTACATCTCAAACACTTCCAAAAAAGCGTGAGTAACATGCGGAGGGCAATAAGAAAATAAGGTGGCTGTAAGTGTGGATACCTAGATAATGCGCAAAAAGAGCTTAAGCCACTTTATTCTTTATTGACCTAAGACGTGAAAACTTTACTAGGAATCACATGATAATCGGTAAGGAAAAAACAACATAGATCTAAAGTCAGAAGATCCATGTGATGAAAAAAAGCTTCTCGATTGTCATGCTACTTTATTGACTAAAAATATATAAGGGTTTATCAAAAGTAGTTTTGAGTTTATAGTCGCCAGCTCGACTGTACTAATAAAGCTCTTTCACTCGTAAACTAGTTCGTCCAACATAAAGACTTCCAATTAGCGTCATAGTTGCGCTATAGGTAATGTTTTAGCCTATGGCTGTTCACTATGTAAATCCTGCCAGTGTGTTCATCTTTAACTTCACACACACAACTTAATTGAGGAATTTTGTGATGACATAACATCCAAACCATCTAGATTTCATTTTTCCAGGAATAAGACAAAGACGCGAATTGTATACTAACACCTTATCTCCGACTATAAAGGTGCGGTTCAAGATTCTCTTATCGTGTTGGTGCTTTGTTCTTTCCTTATATATCTTCGCATTCTCATATGCTTGCAATCTAAATTCAACCAATTTACTCAACTCCTACAATCTTCTCTCTCCGGCCAAATCCTTGTCCATGTTCAAGAACCGAGTTGCCCACAGGGCACGATGCTCATGTTCGACCGGTAAATGACACGAATTTCCAAAGACTATCATATACGGTGACATCCCGATGGTGGTCCTATAAGCAGTTCTGTACACCCATAGAGCATCGTCTAATTTCCATGACAAATCCTTTCTCATGGGATTCATAATTTCTCTAAAATCCTATTGATTTAACTAGTCGTAACTTCTACCTGTCTACTCGTCTGCGGGTGATATGCTGCTGCAATTTTATGCCACACCCCAAACTTCATCATCGGCTTTCCAAACAACCGATTATAGAAATGACTCCGACCATCGCTAATTATGGCTCTAGACACTCCAAACCTCGTCAAAATGTCTTTCTTAGAGAATCTCAAGACAACCTTGACATCATTTATAGGTGAGGCCACTGCCTCCACCCATTTGGACACATAATCAACTGCCAGAATGATGTAGTGATTAGATTTTGACGATGTAAAAGGTCCTATAAAATCAATTCCCCACACATCAAACTGCTCGACCTCAAGGATACTGTGTAGTGGCATTTCATTTTGCTTCAAAATATTACCAGTCATTTGGCAGGAATGACAGGCTCTCGTAAAACTCATAAGATTTGAATATGGTCGGCCGGTAGAATCCACACTGTAGTACCTTCGCTGTCGTCTTATTAGGCCCATAATGTTCTCCAGATTCTCTTGAATGGCAATAACTTAGTATATTTGGAATCTCATCATCACAAATACCTTTCCTCAGAATATTATCGGGACATATTTTATAAAGGTAGGGATCATCCCAATAATATTGCTTTAGGTCTGTAAAGAATTTCTTATTATCCATGCTCATGAATTCCGGTGGTAGGTATCTTTCTACAAGATAGTTCATTGTTGATCCTAGAGATGGGTGACAATATAGTCAGAGATGGGGGGGGGGGGTGGTGAAAACTATATCGGAGTTTTAAAAACTTTTCTTGATTAAAAGCCTTTGTGTAGTGGAAATAAGCCCTTATAAACTAATATCCAAGTATTTAATGAAAAACACACAAGGGAATTTAAGTGCTGTAAATAAATGCTGAAAGTCAATACTGTTGGAAATAAAATTTATGTTTTGATGATAATTCATCTAACTTTTTTAATGTATTATCTTAGCCCCATTGATGAAGTCTTTGAAGCCAATTTGTTATAGTGAAAAGCTAAAAGATGTCTAGAATCGAATGTATAAGTTTTACTAGAGTCGATATTTGTATAGGTTACATCGGACAAGCAATCGTAATAGTTAGTGTGTCGTAAAAGCCAAAACCGAAATCATTTAGAAAATCGAAATCATCAAGACAAGCAAACCGACTCGAGAATACACCTAGCTACTTGGGCCGAAAGAAGGTAAGTTCATTTGAGAGTTACAAACTCTGTTGACTTATCTAGAAGATTGAAGAACTGAGGGTTCAAACTAAGTTATTGAAGAATGAAGAACTGAGGGCTCAAACTCAGTTATGAAGACCAAGTCGAGGCTCAGAAAGTTATACTTGAGCAAGATTGTGGTAACTCGAATCGACTTTATGGTTCTTGTATGATGACCTAAGAATCATAAGGACAATGAATTCTTAGATGATAATGAGTCATGGTGTACTCACGATTAAGTCAATTATAATCGGATGAAAAGCGAGATCTTGATATTTGAAGAAGAGTAAAATCTCGATTAATGCTCCAAGTCGATTATAAACCGACAAGTGAAAATTTCGATATAAAACGATAAGGAAACTCGCTTTTATATGTCACCATCCAACAAACCGAAAAATACAATCGAACGTTGTAAAGGAAGCAATTTCATTGGATGAGTTACTGACACATCAGAACGGTCAGAAAATATAGCCGTTACAAGAGAGACGTTGATACAATTCGAATTTAAGCCCGATGAACGTTGGACTTCACACTATAAATAGAAGACTTAGCACCAAGAATAAATATATAGCACATACAAGAATCAACAAGCAATCTTGTGCAATAGTCTATTTTACTCGAATTGCTATCATCTCTGAGCTATAACAAGATCATATCTAGTATTTCTTCAAGTGTTCAAGCTACAAAGAATTTTTCAAGAATCCAACACATTGAAGAACCACAAACAAGAATCAACTTATTGATTCTCATTTCAACTTTGATTCTACATCAAAGGTTTTAGATCGTGAAGCAAACCGGAAGGTTTTGCCAAGGACAATTGTGACAAGCGATCGGGTAGACTGTGTGTTTGTAGTGGAAGTCGGTGAAGAGGCAATCCTACCCTCTAAGGACCCGAGTGGTTCAAGCATTTGAAGAACAACAATTCTACCTGTTCTACAAGCTGTTTAGATAGTGATGCTGGGGGATTAGCCAAGGACTATTGTTTAGGACTTTTGTAACAGTTCACCTCAAGAAGTTCTAGTGGAATTTTCCTCCATAACACACAGGAAGGGAGGACGTACATGATTACACCACCTGAACCTCTATAACATTCGCCTTATTTACTTTACGCATTTACTTATTTACTCAGCATTTACTTACAGCATTTTGATACTTGATTGTTATACACCTCACAGTTCACAACTGACATTCATCAGAATTCAGTCCATAGCACTCAGCTTTCATAATAAAATAACAAGATCAAGAAAAAGGCTAGAACTATATCCATTTGCCGGTTGACTCAGTTTCAGCTTAAGTCAGTTTGACTTAATCTCAGCTTTGTCAGCTTAACTCCACACAAGTTTTAACTGAACTTTAAGTTGCTTAAAATCCAGTTTTAGGGTCAAGTTTATTCACCCCCCTCTAAACTTGTGTTAGCCTTTCCAAGGGACCAACAATTGGTATCGGAGCAGTGTTTCTTTAACAAGATATCATTTGCTCTATATCTCCTCTAGTTGTTCTTATTTGAAAGCTCAGTTTTTCAATTAATCTACTATCAGTCTTCACTCACTCACAATGGATAACAATCAATATGCGAGACAAATGCTTATGTGCAACATGGACAGATTTGACGAATATAAACGTCGTATGCAGGCTTTTCTAGCAGCTACTCATGACGAGACGATGGATGTACTCACTGATGGACCAATCCAGATCACCTACATGCAAACTGAAGGTGAAAGACAAGTTTGTGTTCCAAAGCCCAAATCCGAATGGACTAGTGATGATCGCAAGCGAAATAATCTCAACAATGTTGCGATGGACTTTATCCTCAGAACTCTTGACATCAACATTTACTTAAAGGTGAAAGAATGCACAACTGCCAAGGAAATGTGGGACAAACTTCAGTTAGTTTGTGAAGGAACAGATTCAATCAAGGAAAATAAAATTTATGTTGCAAAACAAAAGTTTGAGAACTTCAAGATGAAATCTGGAGAAACCATTGACCAAATGGAGACAAGATTCAGTGCTATCATGGATGAACTAGATCTACTCAAGATTGAATACTCAAAGAAATTTATTAACACAAGAATCTTGAAGGCATTACCAAATGTCTTTGAAAATGAAGGTCATCACCATGGAAGAATCAAGAAGACTTGATGTAGAGGATTCATTCAAGATCTTCTCGATTTGAAGGCTTATGAATTCGATGAAGATTTCACAAGCACAATTTGCAATAATCAAAGCTCTGGAAGAACCAAAGACCACAAAGACTTGCAAAGCGACATCAAATGACATTCAAGAAAACTCATCTAGCAATCTTAATGAATTGGATGAGATGGAAGAACAAATGGCTCTAATGATGAACAGAATTCGAAGAATGAAGAGTGGACACCCAGTCACTCAAAATTTCTTCAAAAGGACTCCTAAGAAAAGAAAGACGATGAATATCCTTGTTTCAACTACAAGAAGCCAGGACATTATAAAGATGAATGTCCAGAACTGACCTAGAAGACTCCACCAAGAAGAGTTGGTAGAAGAGCACTCCTTGCTGGAGATGAATCAGATTATGAAGCTGGTACTGAAAGACTATCAGATGACACAGCTTTAATGGCACACATGGAAGATCCAAATGAGGTATGTGAATCAAACTCTAAATACTCTTCAGCTCAGATTTCCATGATAAATGCATGTTCTTCGACTGCAGACTCCAATCCAAAAAATCTAGAATTAGAAGAAATGCTTGACGAATTGATGAATCAGCTAGTAACTATTCAAGCTGGTTATAAATCAATTAAAGCTGAAAAGGAAAGTCTAATTCTTGAAGTTGAAAGATTGAAGTCTGAACTAAAAATGTTGAAATCGACTAAAGCGATAAAGAAAAGATTCAAAGATCGCCTCATCGTGCATCGCTGAGAAAAAAAGCGAATCGTTTGCTCAATCAAGTTCGATTCTTCGGATTAAAATCGGAAAACCATAGGGAGACAAAACTGGTTTAGGATTTGATACACAACAATCTTCCAAGGATAGAACTAGCAAAGTCACTTTGGACTAGTACCAAAATCGGTATTAAGTTCAGTGGTGAGCAACTTCCACAAACCGAAAAATTGCCGAACCAAGAAAGCCGGTATCACACAGATAAATCGATTTTCTAAGAAGACAACTATATCTACCAACAAAGGTAAATCAAATGGTAGATCACCAGTATCTAATGGAAACCGAAACGGCAAGTCAACTGCCAGATCCACAAAAACCAATCAAGTAAGGAACCAGAAAAATTACAATCAAAGTAAATCCAAAAATATCAATCATTCAAAGATTCACACATTCGAGGGGAAAGGAAGACTATATCCCACTGATGATGATTGGAATTTCTTGAATTTGTTAATAAAACTAATAATGACAATCATTCCGGACCAAAAACTTATCACAAGTTTCGGTCCAAAACTCAATGAGGACTAATCTCGCCTCTCAAAATAAGTCACGATACAAAGGTCGACCCGGACCTCGATGCGAAAGGAATGATGGTTATCATTCGAGCTTTAATAACAAAAGGCATGATGGAAACAAATTTCAGTCAAAAGATCTGAGAGATCATATAAATAAGACACAGTCCAAACATAGATACTATGGGAGTGTGGCTTACATATATGAAAACAAGTGCAACAATATCCGAAGAATCCTAAAAGGATATATTCCCAAAGTTGTACTGACAACTGACCCCCATGGACCCAAACTGAATTGGGTACCTAAAAACTTTTAATTTTTATTGCAGGATATTTGGTACTTTGACAGTGGTTGCTCTAGACACATGACAAAGAGCAAGGACTGTCTCAGTAATTTTATTGCAAAGGATGGACCAAAATTCAATTTCGGAAGTAAAGACAAACTTGGTTACACCAGAGGTTATGGCACCCTAATCAGAAATGGACATACAATCAAGAATGTTTCTTATGTAGAAGGACTACACTACAATCTACTCAGCACCAGTCAATTTTGTGATATGGGATACAAAGTTACTTTTGACAAAGAATTCTGCGTTGTCATCAGCGAATCAGCTTATCAAGTTGTTGTAGCCAGAAGAAGAAAAGAAAATATGTATGTAGTAGATTGGACAACTGCCGTTGCTGAAACTTGTTTACTTGTGCATACCAAATCAGAGATCAGTTGGCTATGGCACAAGAAACGGAGTCATCTTAACTTTGTTGACATCAACACACTTGTTAAGAAGCAACTAGTCATTGGACTACCTGAGATCTCATACAAAAAGGACAGTTTGTGTGACGCATGTCAACAAGGAAAACAAACAAAAGCAAGTTTCAAGAACAAGTCTCAACATTCAACAACCAGACATCTAGAATTGCTACACATGGATTTATTTGGACCTATTACACCAATTAGTATCAGTGGAAAGAAGTATACATTGGTGGTAGTAGATGATTTTTCAAGATACACTTGGGTAATCTTTCTAACCAAGAAAAGTGAAACCAAGCAAAGGCTTACAGAATTACTCAAGAGACTTCAGAATCAGAAAGGAGTTTCAGTTGTGAAGATAAGATCAGATAAAGGAACTGAATTCCTCAACAGTGTAATTATTGAATATTGTGAAGAAAATGGTGTTTTACATCAACTTGCTGCCACATGAACACCTCAACATAATGGTGTAGCTGAATGAAGAAACAGAACGCTCAAAGAAGCTGGGAGGACTATGATCTGTGAAGCTAAACTACTGGAAAGATATTGGGCGTAAAGGCGATTAACACGACTTGTTACACTCGAGCAGGCACTCATGAATAAGAGACATGAGAAGACTCCTTATGAAATTTGGAATGGAAGAAAACCAAATGTTTCATACTTTCATGCTTTTGGAAGAAAATGTTTTATACACAATAATGGAAAAGATCAACTTCACATTTTTCAGCCCAAAGCCGATGAAGGAATTTTTCTCGGATACTCAAGTGTCAGCAAAGCTTTTAGAGTATTAAATAAAAGGACACTCAAGCATGAAGAATCAATACATGTAGTATTTGATGAACCAAACTTCCCTGGTGAAACAACTGAAGACCGACGAACCGGTTTCTCGAGTCTATTACCCGATCACGCCAGACTGGGCCATTTGGTGACATTGAACAACTACAAATTTGAGATGTTCAGATCAAGATCGATCTCGCCTTCAATTTCTCAACAACCTGATCAACTTCACTCAGATTCAGTTGAACAAGTTCAAGAACTAGTCTTTGAAGAATCAGTTGAACAAAATGCAAATCAGTTGATACAAACTCACACACATCAATAGATGAAAGATCACCCTGAAGAACAAGTAATTGGTGACACTCAAGCTGGAGTTCGAACAAGACATCAACTAGATGCAATGATTGCATGCTTTCTCTCTCAATCAGAACCTAAAGAAATTGAAGAAGCTCTGAAAGACCCAGATTGGATATTAGCTATGCAAGAAGAGCTTAATGAATTCGAGAGAAATCAAGTATGGGAATTGGTAGATAGACCAGTTCATGACAATATCATTGGAACCAAATGGGTTTTCAGAAACAAACTTGATGAAGATGGGAATATCATCAGAAACAAGGCTAGACTTGTAGCCAAAGGATACTCTCAAGCAGAAGGCATAGACTTTGATGAAACTTATGCACCAGTTGCAAGATTAGAAGCAATCAGATTATTTCTTGCCTTTGCAGCTCACAAGAAATTCAAAGTTTATCAGATGGATATCAAAAGCGCGTTCCTGAATGGAATTCTTGAAGAAGAAGTATATGTTCAACAACCACCCGGATTTGAAATCAAAGATCAAGTAGATAATGTTTTCAGACTGAGGAAAGCTCTTTATGGACTTAAACAAGCACCAAGAGCTTGGTATGAAACTCTATCTCAGTTTCTATTGGATAATGGATTTATCAAAGGAACTGTTGGAAATATTATTTATGTTTTGATGATGATTCGTCACGAAATTAGACAAATCACTTATAATCCACATGATGATGAAGTCGTAACTAACTGTTATAGTGCATAATAAAAGAAGAAGCAAGAAATGGTCTAGAGACAAATGTATAAGTTCTATCTAGAGTCTGAACTTTGTATAGGTTGTTTCAGACAAGCATTGTAATAGAAACAGGAACTAGGCGAATAGTTGAGTCACAACATGAAAACGAGTTATAACAAGAAAAGCGAATACGCACTTGAAGAATCGAGGTTCAAACTCGGTTATGCTAAAAGCGAAGAAGATAAATTCGGCGAGGTCACAGACTCGATTGGCTTATCCAGAAGATCAAGCGAGGACACAGACTCGATTATTGAAGATTGAAGAACTAAGGTGGCAAACTCGATTAAAAGGCGATTAAGTCGTGACTATAAGTCGATTCGAGCAAGTCTGTGGTGACACAATCGAGTTATAGATCATGTATAACTGAATAATCTTAAGGACAAAGATTATCAGCTACCGGGTAAAAAGAAACTGGTTGGTGTACTCTGACTTAGCCAATCGAAGTCAGATATTAAATAAACAAGGTACTCAGTTTTGAAGAAGAGTAGAAAACTGAGTTAAGGCCTTGATTGAATTTAAACTATCAATACGACAAAAGATCGTACATATGAACGTTGGCTAAATGACAAGTGCAACGGCTACAAGAGCTAGTAACCGTCACATCACTCCTATAAATACACAGAGAATCACTCAAGACAAAGAGAGGGAGGAGGATCAGAAAAAGAGCTTTACGAGCATACATTCAAAGATCCAAATCGGACCCCATAAAAAGCGGATCATATTTATCCGGATAAAGGGAGCCAACGACATTGCCTTGAAATTTCAAAGGAAGATCCATTAACCCATCAAGGGGAAATGAAGGCATCTTGGAGCTACAAAGTCGAGATCGGAAGAATCAACAGACTCACCGAATTAATCTTTGATTAATTCTAGACCTAACCTTGTGAAAAAGGGTTGGTGTGCATAGTTTGAAGAGAGCAATTCTACCTTTCTTCATACACGGTGTTGCTACTGGTTATTGGTGCGATCTGGGATTTGTGTATGTGAGTGGTGATCTGGTGAAGGAGCAATTCCACCTCCGAAGATCGATGTGCAGTGAAGGAGCAATCTCACCTTTCTTCATTTTGTGTAGACAAAGTGAAACTAGGGTGTCGTGAAGGATTTGTCATAGTGCTAGGATTTTGTAATGGTTATCTCATTATTCTAGTGTTACCTCCTCTACGCCCACAGGATAAGGGGAGACGTCTGAGATTACACCACCCGAACTTCCATAAACAAATCATGTGTTGATTTACCTTATGCATCTGTGTTTGTTTTATTTATTGCATCATCTCTCGGCAAGCGTCGATTACATCGAGACAACACTTAGCGATACATAGAAGGTCTAGTTTTCTATTTACATATCTATTGCACTAAAGGCTAGTTTTATCCATTTGCCAGATTAACAAGACTAAATATAAGTCGGTAATAACTTATATTCGATTGAGCTAATCGAACTCCGCATGAAGTTAAAGGGGACGAGAACAAATCGAAGATCGATTTGAGTTTAAGAGAAACTTCGAGTTCACAGGACTTTTCCAGTTTAGGATTAGTTTTTGGTGACAAGTTTATTCACCCCCCCTCTAAACTTGTGTTAGCCTTTCCAAGGGACCAACAATTGGTATCGGAACAAATCTTTCATTTGAAAGAAGATCCAAGTATACCTTTTAAACCAGTTGTTGAAGACCCCTAACTGTATCAGTTCACTTAGTTTCAATGTCTACATCTAGAGCTAGAAGTTGGCTTATTCACCCCCTGACTAATTGTTTGCAAAATATATCTGATTTTCAAGATCAAATGATCGAAAGGTTCAGTGCGACAGATTTATATACAAATCTAGAACCTCAACTCAGTGATGATGTGGATACAAACTTCAATATTCATATTAACGAATCCAGAGGAGTTCCATCACTAAGAGACCTCTCAAAAGAAGAAGGAAAGGAGTCACAAGTGGCTGTTGATATTGAAGATTCATTACAGCAACAAAAGAGTGTACATTCAAATTGTAAAACTGCGTCAAATCATTCTTCAAATCAGTTATCATTTGCTGAACTCAGTCTGAAGAACCTTGATCTTGTCGTGTTAACTGAAAAACTTAAGTTGGAACTAAAATTAAAAGACAGAGAACTTGACAAAGCAAAAGATTGGAATAAGTTTCTTGAAACTGAGGTGTCAAAACTAGCTGAAAGATTAATGTTCAGTAAATCTGACAAAAGCAATGATAATCCCCCACCCCCACCCAGTCTTGAGGCTTTAAAAAGTATAAACTCTAGAAATCAAGATACTGGATGATTTAGTGGATTGCACAAGGAAACTAATAAGGTTAAATCTAAAACAATCCTTGTGAAATCAACTAAAATTGAGCGTAATGGTTTATCCAGAAAAGAGTTGAAAAGGTTTAATTCTCTCAACAAAGAAATTGAAAGTAATATTTCAATAACTAACTCAATCGGACCCAAAAAGATATGGGTACCAAAGAAAACATAAACTGTTTTGCAGGAAAAGTCATTTCACTTTGCAAAATCCTCAGAAAACTGACTGAGATGGCAAAAGCTGATGAAGGACAAAACTGTCAATGAAGTAAAGACTTTCCAGCTACCATCTGACGTTTGGACTGACATGGCAAATCACTCAAAGCCACGTGTCAATCTGGGAGAAAAAGTAGATGTACATCCCTACATAATCTCATTGATTGTGACACGACTCTCATTTGAAAATGATTGCAAAATCTTGACAAAATCCTGCTCACCCAAAATCAAGCATTCAAGGATTCCTAACTCAAAGATCAATGGAGCAATACAACATAGACGATGGAATCACCACCAGCTTGGACAACTTCTGTCAAAAATTCTCAAACTCCACTCTTTCAATTCAAATCACAAGGAAGATTAAAAAGATTCGAGGTTTGGAGAATTTGATTGATACAAAGGTCACTACTTTGTGTCCAGATAGCATTAGAGATTTCTACAAAATGCCGAAATCATCAACAATGGAAGAAGCTTTAAAACAAACTGTTCAAGACAAAAGCTTCACCATTGATGAACAGTTACTTTCCCTAGTGTTCCGTCTAGATATAATTGGAGGCTCTCCATCTTTCACTTTTAGGAAAGAAGAAAAAGACAAACTTTGGAATATCACGGCAATCAACAAGAAGGAGAAGAATTACAGTGGCACTATTTATCGTGAGAAGGAGAGTTTGCATTCTTGATGATACTTGACCGAAAACGTCATTGGTCATGCTCAAAATTTCTATACTCTCTCAACTGACAAAATGAAGATGATTTATGCTATTTGGTTTGAAAAGAGATTTAATTGGAACAAATTTGTTCTCAATCAGTTGATAAAGCAAATTTCAGACGAGAAAGAAAGAGTCAAAGAAAGAGAAGATACTGGAGAATCGTTCTTACTGAAAAAGGGATTTCCTTATCTAGTGCAAAGGATACTAGATCATTTTTCCATATCAAAAGTTACAGAAGCCAAAGCAAAACTCAAATCAGTGTCCACTGAAACAAAGAAAAGGAAAATCATTGAAGAAGAGGAATTGAGTAAAGCTTCAGACTCCAGTTCAAGTGGAACTGTGAACTTAGATGAAAGAACTCTGAGGAGACAGAAGAGGTTATGGAACAAACTTCAGGCAATGAAAGCCGAACCTAAAGTGGTAATCAATATTGATGAAAGTGATGCTGAAACTGATGATGAAACAGAAGATAATATAGAAATGGAAGAAGTAACTGAAAGAGAGATTGAAGAATCTGAAGAGACTGAAACTGATGAAGTATCTGAAGGGAGTGAATTTCCCACTACTATGTTTGGGAATACACTTTGAAAAACAAAGAGAAGTTGTGGAAGATGCACGAAATTTTGTGGCCAGTATGAAAAGGAGGCGGCAGTTCATGATACTCACTTTTACTATCTGGCTGGTTCCTCATCCAAAACTCATGAGGCATCCATAAGCAAATCAACATTTGGAGAATCTCTCGCTCAAGAAATGTTGAGAAATCGAAGAATCTGAAAGAATTCATTGAATGTTTAATACAAAATCTACATGAGAAAATGTTCAAACTGCATGAATTAATTGGAAGAATACATTATTCGGGATTGAACAAATACTCAAACATCATCACCTACGAAAGTTATTTGAAGATCGCTATCGCTTATCTTCAAACAAGGGAAGATGAAGTTTGTAGAGTGATGATGATGCAAATAAAGAAGAAAAGATGAAAAGGCTTATGCCGGACAAGCGATAGAAGATCAAGATAGACAAGTAGCGCCGATCTACTAACTACTCAAATTAATGAAGAAGTTGTTGATGATATGTTTGAAGAGTGATTGCGAAGGAGATTTTAAAGATACAAGAACCGAGGATGATGAGAAAGCCATGATTAAAGCGGTGTTGAGTATTAGAAAGAAGCTTGTCTGTGTCAAATCTCTTGAAAAAGCGATGAGATAAGGAGACACAAACAAAGGGGGAAATTGAAAAGAAATCGAGAAAGAAAAGAGGAGAAGGAAAATCTTATCTCGGAAAGAAGAAGAAATTGATGGAAGAAGAACTCAAAGAAATTCTGATCAAGTTCAAAAACCAAGAGAATGAAGAAGGAAACAGTCTGCTGAATGAATATCTGGAAATGAAGCCAAGAGATGGTGAATCAGTTGAAGAAAGAAAAGAAAGAAGACTTTTAGAGACAAAAAGGAGCATATTTGCTGGTGAAAAGTTAATGGCACTGGAAAATGAAAAGATGTAATCTAATTCAGTTTTTAACTCAGTCTGTTCTATTTTGAATCTTGTGATAAACTTGGCTGTTCTATTTTGCTATCTTAAGATGTTTCGTTATGATTTCTTGCACTATTCTTTCATTATTGCTTTTAGGGAGGGTTATGATACATCATCAAAAAAGGGGGAAATTGTTGGAAATATTATTTATGTTTTGATGACGATTCGTCACGAAATTAGACAAATCACTTATAACCCACATGATGATGAAGTCATAACTAACTGTTATAGTGCATAATAAAAGAAGAAGCAAAAAATGGTCTAGAGACAAATGTATAAGTTCTATCTAGAGTCTGAACTTTGTATAGGTTGTTTCAGACAAACATTGTAATAGAACAGGAACTAGGCGAACAGCTGAGTCACAACATGAAAACTGAGTTATAACAAGAAAACTGAATACGCACTTGAAGAACTGAGGGTTCAAACTCAGTTATGCTAAAACTGAAGAAGATAAATTCGCTGAGGGTCACAGACTCAGTTGGCTTATCTAGAAGACTGAAGAACTGAGGGACACAGACTCAGTTATTGAAGATTGAAGAACTAAGGTGGCAAACTCAGTTAAAAGCTGATTAAGTCGTGACTATAAGTCAGGATTCAGGCAAGTCTGTGGTGACCTGAAACTGAGTTATAGATCATGTATAACTGAATAATCTTAAGGACAAAGATTATCAGCTACCGGGTAAAAAGAAACTGGTTGGTGTACTCTGACTTAGCCAATCGAAGTCAGATATTAAATAAACAAGGTACTCAGTTTTGAAGAAGAGTAGAAAACTGAGTTAAGGCCTTGATTGAATTTAAACTATCAATGCGACAAAAGATCGTACATTTGAACGTTGGCTAAATGACAAGTGCAACGGCTATAAGAGCTAGTAACCGTCACATCACTCCTATAAATACACAGAGAATCACTCAAGACAAAGAGAGGGAGGAGGATTAGAAAAAGAGCTTTACAAGCATACATTCAAAGATCCAAATCCAGATCCATAAAAAGCAGATCATATTTATCCAGATAAAGGGGAGCCAACGACATTGCCTTGAAATTTCAAAGGAAGATCCAGTAACCCATCAAGGGGGAATGAAGGCATCTTGGAGCTACAAAGTCAGATCCAGAAGAATCAAACAGCTCACTGAATTAATCTTTGATTAATTCTAGACCTAACTCTTGTGAAAAAGGGTTGGTGTGTGCATAGTTTGAAGAGAGCAATTCTACCTTTCTTCATACGGTGTTGCTACTAGCTGATTGGTGCGATCTGCGATCGTTGTGTATGTGAGTGGTGATGCGGTGAAGGAGCAATTCCACCTCCGAAAGATCGATGTGCAGAGTGAAGGGAGCAATCTCACCTTTCTTCATTTTGTGTAGAGCAGTGAAACTAGGGTGTCGTGAAGAATTTGTCATAGTGCTAGGATTTTGTAATGGTTATCTCATTATTCTAGTGTTACCTCTACGCCACGGGAGAAGGGGAGGCGTGTGGGATTACACCACCCGGAACTTCCATAAACAAATCATGTGTTGATTTACCTTATGCATCTGTGTTTGTTTTATTTATTGCATCATCTCTCAGCAAACGTCAGACAATGAGACAACACTTAACTGATACATAGAAGGTCTAGTTTTCTATTTACATATCTATTGCACTAAAGGCTAGTTTTATCCACGCCGATTAACAAGACTAAATATAAGTCGATAATAACTTATATTCGATTGAGCTAATCGAACTCCGCCTGAAGTTAAAGGGACAGAACAAGCGATGATCGATTTGAGTTTCGAGAGAAACTTCAGTTCCTGGGACTTTTCTAGTTCAGGATTAGTTTTTGGTGACAAGTTTATTCACCCCCCCTCTAAACTTGTGTTAGCCTTTCCAAGGGACCAACAATATTGTTTTTAGGATCAAGCACTTACCGTTGTACTAAAACCAATTGGTGTTAGTAAAGGTGCTACTTTATTTCCTTATACCACACCTTCACAGCGCCATGGGTTGAACGCACAAGGCGGGCAGAGTAGTGTCAGATACCCAACAATCTCCCCAAAGACTGCTACCCACTCAACCGTGGTTTACCACAGAATGCTGTTTCCGGGATTCAAACCCATGACCTTCTCTGATACCAGTTTTTAGGATCAAGCGCTTACCGTTGTACTAAAACCAATTGGTGTTAGTAAAGGTGCTAATTTATTTCCTTATACCACACCTTCACAGCGCCATGGGTTGAACGCACAAGGCGGGCAGAGTGCTGTATACCCAACAGGAACAATTGACAAAACATTATTCAGGATGAAGAATGGAGAAGATACTCTACTTGTTCAAATTTATGTTGTTGATATCATTTTTAGATCAGAAAATGAACAGCAATGTGAGAAATTTGCAAGTATGATGAAAAGCAAATTTCAGATGAGTATGATGGGAGAATTAAATTACATCCTAGGATTGCAAGTTAAATAGTTAGATGATGGAATCTTTATTCACCAAACCAAATATACAAGAGAACTTATCAAAAAGTTTGGTATGGAGAAATCCACTGGAATTTTTACACCAATGGGGACCAACATCAGGCTTGATGAAGACAAGGAAGGCAAAGATGTTGATCAAACACTTTACAGAATGATGATTGGAAGCTTACTCTATCTTTTAGCAAGTAGGCTAGACATATCTTTTACTGTCGGTGTATGTGCAAGATTTCAGTCAAAACCAAAGGAGAGTCATCTAACAGTTGTGAAAAGAACTTTGAAATATCTGAAAGACACAGATGGAGTTGGAATTTGGTATTCAAAAGAAGGAGAATTCAAGTGATTTCTTATTGATTCGATTATCTTTGGATGCAAAGTGAATGAGAAAAAGCACATCGTGCACATGTATCATTTACTAGGAAATAGACTTGTGTCATGGTTTAGCAAGAAGCAAAACTCAATCTCAACTTCTACAAATGAAGTTTGAATATATAGCAAATTGGAAGTTGTTGTGCTCAAGTTTTATGGATTAGACAAACAATTAAGAGACTATGGGATAGAAGAAGGAACAATTCCCATAATGTGTGACAACACCAGTGCAATTGCAATTACTGATAATTGTTCTCGGTGAAATTTATGGTTTTTATCGCATTATTAGAGAACAATATCTTTCGTATTTTAGTAATTTTTAGAGAAAATTATGTGTTTAAGGCTTGAATTTGAATAATGGGTTTAAAAGTATTAAAAGTGTAATTTGGGCGATTTTATGTGTTTAATTGACAGAATTATTATTATTTGAAGATTACTACATTTTGCAATGTCTATTTATCTTATAGGAGCTTAATTTCGAGTGCATAAAGAAGATTAATGAGGCTCAAGTTCGAATTACAAGAGATAGAGATGGATTTGGCTTGAAGAAATTGGATAAAGTTAGAGAAATCCGATCCTCAGCATTGCAAACGAGCGTCTGCATCCCGTCCATTCCAGACGGGCGTCCCATCGATCTTGGGCGGCGTCCAGAGTGAATCGGTGTCCATGCGCGCGTCGTAATCGTATTTTACGTTCAGAGAGTTCAGACGCAGGCCAAACGCACGTTCGTGTTCCGTCCCAAGTTTCTGGACGGGCGTCCAGTGCCGTTGTTGACCTAGCCGCCTCAGAATTCTATAAATAGGCGTGTTATTTCAACCCTAATACACACAACATACAGCCGCATATTCCACCCTTGGAGGAGCCGCACCAAATCCTAAAAAAATTATGAGTATCTTCCCTTCAATCATGTCTTGGATCATCACAAGGATGGAAGGCTAAGCACATCACGGTAGAATAGCGGGAGGATACCACATCAACATCACCACAACCACGGATTGTTAGTTTATCTTTGTTTATGAATTCGAATATTGAATTTTATTTATCAATTGTTATTTGATTTGATTGTTAAGTGTTTTGTTAGATAGGAATATCAATAAAGCCATATGTTGAGTTGAATTTGTATGGAAATATAATTCATCAATAGAACTTTTTCAATCGATACAATTAACAATATTTTGAGGAATCATGTGTTGTTAATTGGGTTAAGTAATTTGGGAACAAATTTATGATCATGTGATGTATGTCTAATTGTTTTACTTGGAAAAGGAACCAAAACCCTAGGAATTGAGTTAAAGGAATTTAATCGGTTTCGAGATTGATCAAACCAATAAAATCATATTCGGATCGAAAGTGGTTGTGTGATTGTTGTGTGGTTGATCCTAGTTATTCTCTTTTTCTTTTAATTATCTCGATAAACAAATTCGTTCGTATTGATTGTTATTGCTACGTTTAGTTATTTCCGAATTTTAGTGTGTTTTTCGCATATTTTCTGCTTTCAAAGACGTACTCGGACGCTCGTCCACCCCTAGCGGACGCCCGTCCAGTTCTAAGTTTTTCTGTTTTCTGTGATTTTACCCACTGTTCTTCGTTTTTATATTATAGATAGTATAAACCCTAGTTTGAGATAATAATTAAGTGACATAGTAAATATAATAACTGCACCTTAATCCGATTAACATTCGACTCCTTAGGGCGACCGGTAACACCTTTACTACGAACCTTATACTTGGGGTGTTCCGGTAATTATAAATTTAAAACACGTTTTTACGAACAATAATCCAGTTCTACACTCAAGGACAAAGCACATTGATGTACGTCACCACTTTATAAGAGATCATACAGAGAAGAAGGACATAATGAGCTCTTTATGTTCCTATCAAGATCGATTAGCGATATCTTTACAAAGCCATTGGACAAAGAAAGATTTGCCAAATTAAGAACTGAGTTGGGAATAATCAAAGTCGGTTAAATCAGTTAAGCCAGAGATTCGTCAAGGGGATTAATCTTTGTTATGTTGGGTGCGCTCACTTAATAGACTAGTCATTGACATCAACAATCTCAAACTGATTAACTGAAACTGAAAATTTGATGGAACTGAATTATCTCTAGAATCGACCCTCGGCATCGCCATTCCAGTCAAATTTAGTCAATGGTTGATATGGTAAAATCTTCAGCGGTTATGTCGCATTAAATTACCACAGTTCTTTTTGTCAGAATTTCGCGTGTACACCCCATGATTGTCAGAACAGTACAAGCATCGGTTACCAAAACCATCATGGAATTTAAAAAGTTGTACTACTCAACCGCCAGAATATCCTACCTATTTATTCAATCCCCACTCACATTATCTTCATTCAAAATTCAGACTCTTCATCTCTCTCCAGAAAGCAAAACAGACTCTTTGCAAAACCTTTTCTCTCTAAATCAAATTTTTGTGTTCACACTCAAATATGGCCACTTCAGAAAGTTCGAAGGAAAAACGATTGATCACAGAGCTGGACGAACTAACACTTGAAATGTATGAAGGTATGTGTCAAGACACTCTGTTAGCCAGCTGGGTACGTGATAAAATCGAGAAACTACCCGGATTGAGGAACATCTTAGAAGTTAAGTTCAAAGAAAAACTTGATGTGGAAGGCATTTTGCAATTTTGGCAAAATATGCGATTAGTAAGAGACTCCTTGATAACTACAGTACGTGGAGATCACATTGTTCTCAATGAAAGAGTCATGAGGTCACTCTTTGGCTTCGCAAATACAACAGCAACTTCAACAGATTTTGCCACTCTACCATTGAAAAGAGAAGCTTTTCTTGAGATGCTTACCTTTTCTACAGAACCAATCAAACCAGGCATTCATGTAGACAAAATCAAGCCAGAATTTGGAATCCTCAGTAGATGGCTCAGCAAACATGTCATTGGAAAATCCAAAGGAGTTAATATACTATCAGAAGAAAATATCTATCTCATGAATATAATCTGGGATGGTTAGAATTCAATTGGGCAGGTTATGTTGTAAATCAGTTCAAAAACAACACTTAGCTGAATTAGACAGTGTCAAAAGAGCTCAAGCTGAAGGACAAGTAACTGATGGCAGATTCCTACTGAAGAAGACTCTTAGTGGAATCATTCAGTTTTACTTAGAAAGAATTAAGGAAGGGAAGCAAGCAAGGCAAAGTGCAACTTCAAAGAAAATCGCAGAAACAACTTCCCAACCGAAAGCAAGTCAGAAAACTGTGTCTCAGCTGGAAGCAGTACACAAAGGAACCAAGCGAAAAGCTGAATCAACAGAAGCAATATCAGTTGTAAGATGTTTATACCCAGAAATCTCAAGTGAAAAAGCACCAACTAAGGGGGAACAACAACATCAATCGATCAAAGGTACACAAGAAAATGTCACTACTGACCATACTTCTCAGTTAAAGGAGCAATTAGATCGAAGAATCGGCACAAATCTTGGTCGACAAGATCATCAAGTCGATGAAAATGAAACTTCAACCGAGAAGATGTTCGAGATATCAGCTTCTGAAATGAAGAGAAATTACTCTTGGAGAAATTTGAAGTTAGAGACCTTTACTCTCTTTTTCCTATTTCAGAATTTCTTGACAATTGTTTCAAAAGATTTACTGAACTAGCAAAAAGAAGAGGATCAGACACATCATCTAAAGACAGTTCAAAGAAAAAGGATGATGATGACCATGACAAGTCAAGAAAAGATGCCGATAAGACTACGCTTTGCAAAAGCGAAACTCAACCTCAACCTCTAGCAACATAAATGTACTACGGCAAGAAGAATTGCCGGTTGGAGATCAGACAACTGACAATCAGCAAGCAGCTGATGGAATTGATAATCGGCAACTGATGATTATTGATGATAATACTCAGGTCAAGGATCAAATAGAAGCTATGCATGATCCTTCTGACTTCCTCACAAAGGATGAATTGGCAAAAGTTCATGAAAAATTGAGAATTGTACTCATTCAGAGAGATACACAAAATGGCCTTTTATCAAACATCTCTGGATACCTTGATTATAGAACTAGAACAGATGTTTCAGTTCATGCAAGATTAGAGATGATCCACAAATCAAGTTCAAGTTCTGCTTCAGAAATTGTGTTACTCAAAAACAACTCGAAGACTCAACCGCAGTAGATAGGGAAACTCATGCTCAGGCTCATTGGCATATGAATCAAAGATATCTACGGGTTAGAAACTCAAATTTAAAGAAATACTTGCTTCTCAAATGACAAATCTCGAAGATCAAAAGCAACCCATGCCCTGGTAGATCAGTTATATGATGCCAAAAAGGGGGAAGCTGAAGAAGAAAAAGGTGAAGTTACTTGGAGAAATGAAGCGACTTGAAGAAGAATTACAAAGATATAGATCAGATCTTACATTTTCAAAGAAAGAGTTAACTGATGATCAACTTATTGAAAAATATAGTCAACCTGGAGACAGAAGAATTACTCTTACAAAGGATCTGTGGATGCAGTTCATCAAAGATTACAATCCCATCAAAGGCAAATACAGGGACAGGACAACTGAAGAATCCCTGAACTACTTTTTATCTGATTTATTCTCAAAGCAGAAAATGGCACAATATAAGAAGAATCAGAGGATTGATGATAAACTGAAGATTAAAGACAAGACTGAATAGATGAAAGTTGATCTAGTTGAATTTGAAAATTACTACTTGAAAGAATCAGGCTTACCCAAGCTAATTCAATGGAAAAGATGGAAAGAAGGTAGTCAAGTTGACTACAACACGACTTTCTCTAAAGAAGACTCCAAGCGAGAAGAAGATTTTCGATTGTATGACAAAGCAAGGAAATATGACTCAGTCATGCAAAAAGCTAAGAAAAAGCTTAGTCTTTAATCATAGTTATTTGAACAAAATGTACTTATCCAGTCTTTGCTCATTCTAATGAAAACCAGTTTTCCAGTTTTACAGTGTTTTACATTGTTTTGATCTTTAGGCTTTTCTTTTAGGGAGAGTTTTGGCATCATCAAAAAGGGGGAAATTGTTGGAAATAAAATTTATGTTTTGATGATAATTCATCTAATTTGTTTAATGTATTATCTTAACCCCATTGATGAAGTGCTGAAGCCAGCTGTTATAGTGAAAAGCTAAAAGATGTCTAGAACTGAATGTATAAGTTTTACTAGAGTCTGATATTTTATAGGTTACATCAGACAAGCACTGTAATAGTTAGTGTGTCATAAAACTAAAAACTGGAAATCATTTAGAAAACTGGAAATCATCAAGACAAGAAAACTGACTCAGCATACACCTACTCGGAACTAATGAAGGTAAGTTCACTGAGAGTTACAAACTCGGTTGACTTATCTATAAGATTGAAGAACTGAGGGTTCAAACTCAGTTATTGAAGAATGAAGAACCGAGGGCTTAAACTCAGTTATGAAGACCAAGTCGAGACTGTAAAGTTAGACTTCAGGCAAAATTGTGGTAACCTGAACTGACATTATGGATATTGTATGAAGACCTAAGAATCATAAGGACAATGAATTCTTAGATGATAATGAGTCATGGTGTACTCTGATTAAGTCAATTATAATCAGATGAAAACTGGAGTACTGATATTTGAAGAAGAGTAAAATCTCAGTTAATGCTCCAAGTCAGTTATAAAACTGACAAGTGAAAATTTCAGTATAAAACTGATAAGGAAATTCAGTTTTATATGTCAGCCATCCAACAAACTGAAAGTACATTCGAACGTTGTAAATGAAGCAATTTCATTGGATGAGTTACTGACACAGCAGAACGGTCAAAAAATATAGCCGTTACAAGAGAGACGTTGATACAATTCGAATTTAAGCCAGATGAACATTGGACTTCACACTATAAATAGAAGACATTGCACCAAGAATAAATATATAGCACATACAAGAATCAACAAGCAATCTTGTGCATTAGTCTATTTTACTCGAATTGCTATCATCTCTGAGCTATAACAAGATCATATCTAGTATTTCTTCAAGTGTTCAAGCTACAAAGAATTTATCAAGAATCCAACACATTGAAGAACCACAAACAAGAATCAACTTATTGATTCTCATTAACTTTTTGATTCTACATCAAAGGTTTTAGATCGTGAAGCAAACCAGGAAGGTTTTGCCAAGGACAATGGTGACAAGCGATCGGGTAGACTGTGTTTGTGGTGGTAGTTGGTGAAGAGGCAATCCTACCCTTTAAGGACCAGTGGTTCAAGCATTTGAAGAACAACAATTTTACCTGTTCTACAACTGTTTAGATAGTGACGCTAGGGATTAGCCAAAGACTATTGTTTAGGACTTTTTGTAACAGTTCACCTCAAGAAGTTCTAGTGGAATTTTCCTCCACACCACAGGGGAAGAGAGGACGTACATGATTACACCACCTGGAACCTCTATAACATTCGCCTTATTTACTTTATGCATTTACTTATTTACTCAGCATTTACTTACAACATTTTGATACTTGATTGTTATACACCTCACAGTTCACAACTGACATTCATCAGAATTCAGTTCACATCACTCAGCTTTCATAATAAAATAACAAGATCAAGAAAAAGTCTAGAACTATATCCACTGTCGGTTGACTCAGTTTCAGCTTAAGTCAGTTTGACTTAATCTCTGCTTTGTCAGCTTAACTCCACACAAGTTTTAACTGAACTTTAAGTTGCTTAAAATCCAGTTTTAGGGTCAAGTTTATTCACCCCCCCCTCTAAACTTGTGTTAGCCTTTCCAAGGGACCAACAAATACTAAAAGGTAAAGTGAAGAATATAAATGAACACAAAAGCTTATAGTGGTTCTGGGTGGTGTAATCCCTTAATCCGCTCTTCCCCTGTGATGATTGGAGGAATTCACTATTGTCTTTCACCAGTACAACAATATGATTGTCCTTGGGTACACAAGCTTCACAATCTACAGACAATCACTCCCTGGCTACAAAAGCTTCAGTGACTCAGTCTTCCACACTACTCCATATGAACAAATCCTTCAGCAACTACAACACTTTTACAATTCATTTTCAGACAATCTGATTCAATCGCTTGATAAAAAACATCCTTCAACTTGCTGTGAATTCATGATTTACAAGTTTGATCAATCTCAGGCTTGATCGTTACTTTTCTGCTCTGAATTCTAAGATTGATTTTCTGGATATAACTTGTAAGAATAAATAGAAGGCTTGTGAAATGGATAGAGCTTCTGTAATTAAAATTTTGATAATTAAAATCGTTATTTGTCCTTGTCTGTCAATGCCTTCTATTTATATCCATGATAATTTGATTTTGAAATTCCGTCCATTGGCTATTTAATACTCAGAATCATCCCCGACTTTGGCTTGATTTAATCTTCCTTGATATCAGTGATCCGGATTTTTATCAAACGTTCATGATAGAATCCATCATTAATTGATTAACGAATTAAGTGTGCATTGAATACTTGATCCTCCATATTTTCCATGTTTGAACAAGTGCTGGTAGCTTACTTGACTTAGCTACTTCTTCAATATTTTATCGGCTGAGTGATTTCTTCACTTGATTGCTTCCTTAGTTACTTCACTGGTAAAGTGTCTACTTTACTTTGCTTCTTGATATTCACTTAGCTGTTGCTTTGTTTATTAGCCGATAAACATATACTTCACTGATCCTTAATTTGTGCGAGATCAGTGTACACCATATTATAGAAAATCACTTGTAATATAGCCTAGACTTACCCAAGGTCATCATACACTTCCTTGGATCTAAGTCAGCCTATAGGTCTTCACTTCACTATGCTGGTGCCTTGGTTGCCTTCACTGAGCTGGTCTGCTATCTTTACTGAGCCGTCCTACCAACCTGGTACAGTGCTTGTCGGACTAAACTTACACAACATGTGAGACTTCTAAGTAAAGACTATACATTCATTCTAACATATTTCAACTTATTTCGAGCTTGCTATAACAGCTAGTATGACCATTATCAAAACAATAAAATGATCCGAACAATTTCCCCCTTTTTGATGATGACAATGAAGGATGCAGGTTCTTAGATCTAAACGAGTTAGATCTACGCGCAGCGGATGGATCATGATTCATACATCACAATACATAATTAAAGGACTTAAACTACTACAAGGGGGTTAAGATCATGTTACCAATAGTAGGAAGAGAAGCCAAGATCTTCCGATGTGTTCTCCAAACGGCGGTTGGTGGACACCCTTCTTGATACACGAACCTCCTTGATATGCAACAGTTTTTCTTCTTCCAAAAAACCCTAGGCAAGAAAAACTAATTTTTCCTCTCCTTTTAGTGGTGGTAGTCGAAATTATCAATGTAAATTTCCCTTGGAATAACTCTCCTTTTATAGGAGAGTAAATCCTTGGCCTCCAAGTATTAATTAATTAAATAATTAATTAATTAATCAAAATAAAAAGATATTTTCATTAATGACTAATTGTGACATGTATTGACCAATAGAAATCAAATAACAAGTCATCCAACCAATCACATAACAAGAATATCTTTTATTTTCCATAACACAAGAAAATTAATTCTTGTGCTAAAAGAGAAGACCTTAGCGCCCACTTTTAGGGTTTATTAGCCCACACAAAATGCCTTTTATGTGTATTATATTATTTAGCCCAACTAAATAATATCCATGCATATCAATTAATTAGCCCAACCAATTAATTATCAATGAGGCCCAAGTAACAAGATTATTAGTCCGAATTACGAAGCCACATCGGGACCATGGACTATAACTAGTAGCTCCAATAATTAATTATTCATCGAATGTAATAAGTACATTAATTATTAATTCCGGGATTACGCCACCATAAACCCGAAATCGAACTCTACCGATTATAGATGTATACTTATACTCAACCCATAGAGTGAATAAGCGTCCATTGATATAATCACTACATACGGATTAACCCTCCATAGACCATCCATTCTGAGTGGGAAGTCTCCGTGAACCCGACTCGAATATCTTATCCTTATTTACCATCAACCCCACGATGATCAATTAGTACACATATCGACTAGTAGCTAATTAGTCAAATGTGAACTCCGGGATCGATCACTTTCTTAGGGCTAACAAATAAGGAATCGTCTCTCTACTTCCCGCAGGAAGGAATGGATTCCATGTCCGTGAAAATCGAAACTACTCACTCATCCGGAGATAGTGCCAATGAGAAGTGGCTTGGAACACATATTTAAGTGAACCGTAACTAACACATCAAACACTACCCGGGACAAGCGATCCTCGTGATCACCTCGATTAAGGTTGATCCATATATGATCATCTAATGATTTAATAAGATTCCTCGATTACGGAATTATACCGAGAAATTCAGATTAAATCGGTCTAGTCCTATATGAATGCCATCATATATAAATGCCCCACGTAGGTACCCTCTACCGACAAATCCGGATAAGACTATCACACCCTAAGGTGTTCTCAGGCGCATTATTGGTGTTTTAATCAAGAGACCCTAAACTCGATTAAGTTCACCACGGACTAACAGCTTAAGTATATCACCACTAACTCAATCCTCACGTGCATGCCATACACTGAGTTAAGCGGTTACATACAGATATACTTAGGGTTTGCAGCAGTGTATTACTTTACAAGCACAAAGCAAGTAATAAGGTGAGATAAATTCTGTCATTCATTATTAAAAACAATTACACAAATTGTCTTTCGGGCACTACACCTAACAATCTCCCACTTGCACGAAATGACAAGCAACGATTGTTTTTAGAGCGCACCCTTTCTCATCTTATTCACAACACTCTCCCACTTGCTCTAAAAGCAGATGAGACATATCCATCAATGCCGTACCCTCCAAGCACTCGACTTGGTACACTGATCAGTTAGGTTGTCGACTCGAGACGATCTTTAGGATTGAAACGTCGCCGGTCCTTCCAATCAGGCGGTACTCTCTCTGAATATGCTTTTGACCTCTAGTGACTGAGAAAATCCTTCTAAGATATCTCTTCATTGTTTTCACAATGAAGTGATATCGGCTTATCAGACCTGGAATCACTCCCAGACCAAAAAGGAAATTCTAAGCACTATGAGTAAACACTGAGCCCGAGATCAACTTAATGATCATCCTTAATCTGACTACAAGTCGAATCGGTGTAGTCAACCATATTCAAGTTTGCACCGAATATACAAGCATATGATTCCTCGTTCTCTAAAGATACTTGAGGACGTACTAAAACTGCTACTTATTGCTCAAATCCAAGATTCGATTACTATTGACTTATGATAACCTGACTTGCCGTTATCCAAGAGAGACTCTATCCCATTTTCTCTTTATCCGAGATTCGTGAGAATCATTCCGAGAGGTAGGGTAGGACTACTCTCGATGAATGCTTTTGCAACCGTATATGCATAATCAATCTTATTCAATAAGACAGTGGGATAGCCAATGACTCATTCTCGTGGATTTGACCGAATCAAATTCTTAGAATATAGTCCAATTCTCTCATCCAGAGAATCTAGGCGTGTCGGCTTTCCAACTTCGATAGCAGCACACACATTTGTTTCCAAATGCTTTGATGTTATCACTCATGAACACTAATACTACTACTTCACCAATATTGATATGCAAATACTAAAGACTTATCAATATTCAGTCAAGTCCACATATTTTAAAACATGTGACTTTAAATGACCGAGAGGTTCTCTTAAATCCACAAAGGATATAAGCCATGGCAGGCCTCCTACCAAAGGTTCTTTCTGAATGAATTAAGATATCGTTAGTCTCGCAAAAAAGGTCTTAGGGAATCACCCCTATCTTCTGCTTTGTAACGAATCCGTTATTCATTCTTAGCTAAAACCCTTCTGTTCTGAATGAATTCAGATTCCGTTGTTCGGCAAGAAAGTCTCGTGAATCACCCCTATTTTCTCGCTTTAACGAAATCTAGCAAGATCGAGTGGTGAGAGAGTTCAAGGTCTGGTTAACTCTCTACTTGTCAGGAAATCACCCCTATACCACTCAACTTTGCGCTGAAAGTTTAAACTTTCCTATTCATTCGACTCTTTTCCGTGTAGATCCAATTGCTCCCACTCGGCCTGAGACACTCAGTGATTCTATAAGAGGTCGAATGTAATCTGAGTACCAAAACTCCATTCACGGGGTTAAGGTTTTTAAACCAACCTCTATAATCGTAATCCTATACACCCCACCAAGAGCCATAGGTTATCAATCACCCCAAATGAGATTATAAAGTCCACAAAATCACAATGGGTCAACGGTTAAACCATACTCCCACCGTGTCTTGGGTGGATTGACATTCTCGATCTAGTAGTATTTATCGATGTAATCATCAACAACTAATGTTGGACGTGGTCCGATTAAATCGATATAGTAACTACCTTTGGGTAACCGTACTCCAAAGTTTAAGGTCATTTCTTATAGATTCTATCGTAAGGCTTGTGATAGTTCAACCGTCACTTTCGATCTCAAGAATCTTTTAATCAACCTTCACTCGCCTCATTAAGATATTTCACGAACAAATACAATCTGAACGTATGCACAAAATCTCCATCCTACCTTCAAGCATTAAATGCTAAATGCCTACATTTATGGAAGTGGTGTGAACCGAATTCACTCATTATCCATAAATTCACTGGCATCTTCTAGGTAGACTTCTCGGTTTACATAATAATGTTAACCGTTATTTTGCAACCAATTATCTTAATCGAGTTTAACAGTGTATTGTAGCACATTAATAACTATATCAGACAAGTCTATGGTTTCTTCCTCAGTGAGAAACATTCCACTAGGAGGCAGGCCGAGCATCAGTCCCAAGACTATGCGATAGCCTATTTCTGAGCATGGAATACTCTATTCTCTGCTAAAATCAGAGACTCCTCCTCGTATTCTTTTGATAAACTAAATCACGTTTGGAGTAGTTATCAGACAAAATGTCACCACTCAAAAACTCCCACTAGCTTGTATCTCTCACTAGACCCCGAAGGTCACTGTGAACAAGCTATGTTACCTCTTCAAATCTATTACCCTTTCCCGATTGAAAGGAAACTTAGTCATTGTTCCTTTGAGATAGTGTTCCTAGACTGGGAGATAGGAATCACCCTTAGCCAGTCGTCAGGTCTTATCTCTAGGATATATGCACTAATTAATAGATATTGAAAGGTCGCTTATCTTAATACGGAAACCTTTTACCTTTAATAGTTTTAGATGTGTTATACTTATTCAGCTTTTCTTAGTGGTTCTGACTTTATCAAACAAAAGTCCGAGTCTTGGATTCGTACTACAAATGTCATATTCACTTTCTATGAGGCAACAATATATCGAGTTGAAAGTGAATCCATTTGTTTCAACGAATCAGAAACGTAAAAATTAAATTTTCTCGTGATATTCAAGGATAGAATCCGAAATTCATTTCCTTATATCACTCCCACTATTCTAGCTGAAATTACTGCCCGTTGTTACTCTATTAATCGTTAATGCACAACTTCCTTGTTCTTCCAAAGAACTAAGCTATCGAGTCAAGTTACTCGGTTATGAAAGTCGCTAAGGATTCATTGGTTAGTGATCCGAAATCACTTTCCTTATCCTATACTTTCTTTAATTAATGTTTCGGTTTAGCCTCAAAACTTTAGTTAAGATGATTAACACTTATAGACATTCTTTCCCATTCTCAACTTTCCTTAAAAGGAAATAGTCTTGAACTAGCAGTTCAATTGAGTAGACACTACTCGTGAACTGTGGGATGTCTAATAAAAGCGTTACCTTGTGGGACTGATTTTCTAATAAATTAGAAAAACATAATATAAAAGCTCCCACTAGTTTATCGGTTCCAAATACCGCCTAACTAAATGACACTTTAATTTATGATTCTCCAATTTTTCTATCGAGAAAATTTCTCGTGTAGACACTACACAATTCACTAGAAGAATTTTATCGTCCCAATCACCTTTCAAACTAACTACGGTTGTCTCTCGCTCGCATTTAGTGACAAAGCAGATGACATATGCGTCACTTAAGTTTTGAAGGCTTCAAGAGAATATCTCTTCCGAAAAATTAATCGCATGTGAGATTAATAAATACAACGTTCTAGTTACTTACCACTTTTAACGAAGTCATTACTAGTCAATTTTACACTAGCGCCTAGCACCTTAGATGAGATATATAAGTAGTTGTATATAAAATTGACAGAAAAATAAATCCAAATCATACACTACTAAAATTTTAGGAACATAAACTAAGTACTTATAGTCTATCCTACTGCTCCAAGGATTTAATCTAATGCCTCAAAGTGCGCGCCTTAGGGTAGGTCAAAGAGGTTTCGATTAATATTGAAGATCGATTGAGAATCGAACATCTCATTTGTGATCGTCAATCACCTTTCCTTTTCAGCCAAGGTACTACCAAAAATACCTTTATGAGTGACCTCTCTGTCTCAGATTTTTAGGTAGACCCCGAGTGTGCCGCCTAGGGTCGGTCGGTGACCCGACGAGTACCCAAAATCCTATCCTTTCGGAGACCAAACCTTGAATTTTGATAGCGGTGAAGGCCTTCCTAGGGAGGCCGGTCCCAGCCGCACGAGGCGTCACCATTCTCTCACGTTGCTTGTGTCAACAATAGAGGCCGTGGGGTCGGCCGTCGCCTCTCCGCTCCCACTCAATATTTTGAAAAAGTGGTGGGTTTATCGATCACGTTTTGGACTTGATGTTACATTAAGGAACAATAAATCATAGGCCCGAATGTTGTCGGTTATGTGGGCTAGCCCACCCGACCTATTCGTTAGAACATATGTGGCCGCCGGACGGGTCAAGGCTAGGAGAGGTCCGTTGAGCCGTAGTGGCTCTTCGGATGGCTCGGTATTGCTGCACTTCGTGCAAACGCCACACGTGGAGGGTGAAGTCGATTGAGCCGTAGCTACTCGTTGACCACCCAACCGTGGTTAAACCACTTTCGAACCTGTTTGCCCGTGATTATCCAATCCTTAAACATCAAACTTTCACGTAGACACTACGGAACAAAAACGTAATCTCGTCTTAGGTAAGGTGGAATTCACCGAGAATCCAACACCTTAACCACGAGGTTTCGGGATTTTACTCCTTATGCTTTCGCAGAGTGGGATTCACCGAGAATCCATCACCCAACCTCGACGATTGAAAAAACCCGTGTTCCTCGGTTTTTACCCTAATTAGTTTCTAATTAATATCAAACAATTAATTAAAACTAATCGTGTGTTTTATACATGCCTAACTAATTCCTCGAATTAATTTCTACATGTATGCATATGGAGTGGAATTCATGATATGATGCATGTCATGGCAATTTTCCGATTCTACTCATACAATCTATACATGTATACTAGTGCGGAAAATAAACACCGAGATGGACCGTTGGCACCCCCGTAACTAATCTATTCGAAAATAAATTAAAACCCTAATCTGCAGCTGTTAAGAATCTTCGACGATCGGAATATCAAACGAACTCGGATCGGGACGAAACTTTCCAGATCTGATCTTCATTCTTCGGACTTGAAGATGGACGGTCGGATTGGAGCTTTGACTTGTCAATATTCCACAGTGAGCCGCCCAACTTGCTGCTGAAACAGACTCTTACAGCAGCGCATCATTTACTTCCCGAGGCCGATCGGGGATCAAGATGAATCCCGATCGTCCTGAAAATTTTATCTCATGTCCAAAACTCCATGATTATCGATCTGACCGGTCGGATTTTAATTTGAACGGTCCAATTGTTCCCAGAAAATCGAAGAAGTCACAGTTAGGGTTTCTGTGAATCCTGCGTTTTTCTGTTACAGCAGCCACTTCGCAGCAACGAACGGAAACCCAAACGGACTTTGATCGACACCAAAATTTGTGGGATTGTTCATCAACTTCCAATCTAGATTCTGAATGGAGGGATCTTCGTTTTAACGGCTCAAACAACGGAAAAAACGAAAATAATATACAGCTACTAAACAGATCTATTTACAGGAAATTAAACTTGCAATAATAAACAAATTACATAATTTCCTATACTCATATGAACGAATTTTCATTGTTTATATGAGTTTACAATAGATCTAACGGGTAAACGATGCCAACCCCAATCCATCTCTTCAACCATAGCAATTTTTAAAAATTATTAATGCAAAATAATAAGTAAAATATCACCTACATGCAATTCCACTTCTTTAAATCGTTTAACTACGATTATGATTATATAAATCGTGGAACCTGTCTCTGATACCACATGAAGGATGCAGGTTCTTAGATCTAAACGAGTTAGATCTACGCGCAGCGGATGGATCACGATTCATACATCACAATACATAATTAAAGGACTTAAACTACTACAAGGGGGTTAAGATCATGTTACCAATAGTAGGAAGAGAAGCCAAGATCTTCCGATGTGTTCTCCAAACGGCGGTTGGTGGACACCCTTCTTGATACACGAACCTCCTTGATATGCAACACCAAGAAAAACTTAAAGTTTTTCTTCTTCCAAAAAACCCTTGGCAAGAAAAACTAATTTTTCCTCTCCTTTTAGTGGTGGTAGTCGAAATTATCAATGTAAATTTCCCTTGGAATAACTCTCCTTTTATAGGAGAGTAAATTCTTGGCCTCCAAGTATTAATTAATTAAATAATTAATTAATTAATCAAAATAAAAAGATATTTTCATTAATGACTAATTGTGACATGTATTGACCAATAGGAAATCAAATAACAAGTCATCCAACCAATCACATAACAAGAATATCTTTTATTTTCCATAACACAAGAAAATTAATTCTTGTGCTAAAAGAGAAGACCTTAGGCGCCACTTTTAGGGTTTATTAGCCCACACAAAATGCCTTTTATGTGTATTATATTATTTAGCCTAACTAAATAATATCCATGCATATCAATTAATTAGCCCAACCAATTAATTATCACTGAGGCCCAAGTAACAAGATTATTAGTCCGAATTACAGAAGCCACATCGGGGACCATGGACCTATAACCAGTAGCTCCAATAATTAATTATTCATCGAACAGAATAAGTACATTAATTATTAATTCCGGGATTACGCCACCATAAACCCGGAATCGAACTCTACCGATTATAGATGTATACTTATACTCAACCCATGAGTGAATAAGCATCCATTGATATAATCACTACATACGGATTAACCCTCCATAGATCGTCCATTCTCGAGTGGAAGTCTCCGTGAACCCGACTCGAATATCTTATCCTTATTTACCATCAACCCCTCGATGATCAATTAGTACACATATCCGACTAGTAGCTAATTAGTCAAATGTGAACTCCCGGATCGATCACTTTCTTAGGGCTAACAAATAAGGGGATCGCTCTACTTCCCGCAGAAGGAATGGATTCCATGTCTCGAAAATCGAACTACTCACTCATCCTGAGATAGTGCCAATGAGAAGTGGCTTGGAACACATATTTAAGTGAACCGTAACTAACACATCAAACACTACCCGGGACAAGCAAAGATCCTCGTGATCACCTCAGATTAAGGTTGATCCATATATGATCATCTAATGATTTAATAAGATTCCTCGATTACGGAATTATACCGAGAAATTCAGATTAAATCGGTCCACCCTATATGAATGCCATCATATATAAATGCCCCACGTAGTACCTCTCTACCGACAAACCGGATAAGACTATCACACCCTAAGGTGTTCAAGGCGCATTATTGGTGTTTTAATCAAGAGACCCTAAACTCGATTAAGTTCACCACGGACTAACAGCTTTAAGTATATCACCACTAACTCAATCCTCACGTGCATGCCATACACCGAGTTAAGCGGTTACATACGAGATATACTTAGGGTTTTGCAAAGAGCATGTATTACTTTACAAGCACAAAGCAAGTAATAAGGTGAGATAAATTCTGTCATTCATTATTAAAAACAATTACACAAATTGTCTTTCGGGCACTACACCTAACAGACAAAACCCTTATAAGCCTGAATATAAGTAACACATTTTATATAATATACATGAATAAAGCTAAAAAATTTTATTCATCCATAAAGGGTCAAAAGATCCAAAATGATAACATCCAAGAAACTATTAGAAGGTGTTCCGCAACTTCTTGTACCTCTAGACTTCCTTGAGCTTTCAGGCTTGTCACCACTTTTTTGCCAGTATGTCGTTTGTTGATGTAGACATGGAGAGTGTTCAATCTAATGTTTCAAACAGATTCATCCCGTCATCAGGTTATGTAATTTGTCTGCCATGGGGGTAATCGTATCTACAACTTCATGGGCATGCTGCTTAATCAGGGTTGTCTGTTTTTTCATGACATCAAGCTGCATCTCCATGAATGTAGAAGATTCTTAAATATCTTTTCCAGTGAGGTACCCTTGTTCTGGATTGTAATTTATGTCCAAGATAGGGTGTCCCCTTTTCCAATGCATGAATTATTGAGTCCACTATGGCATGTTGAGTAGGTGGTGGATTGTTTATCATTCCCCATTGTTGTGTGTTTTCTTCTACTGGTGGTACTGGGCTGGTATCACCTGGCTTAGATCCATCAGCTGGTCCACTCAGCTGCTTTTGCTTTGTTGCTGCACTCCATTGTACAGCTCTAAGGATTGTCATGGAGCTTTCACTACCCCCATTATCATCATCATCCTGCTCATCACTGTCTTGACCATCTTTAAAGACATCTTGATGATAATCATCATTTCCTTCTTCTTTGCAAGAGTGCTGTAATTTGGCTGTTGCATTTGCAATTAGCCGCCATTGCTTCATGTTGTATATTTGGCCAACTAAGCTTGTGATTCCCAAGAATGAGAGAAGCCACTTTTCTCCTTCAATCATTTTGTCCAAGTTGGATAACTGGCCTTGTGTATCACCCAATTTCCAGGCCAGGTATTCTGCAAATCTTTCATTTATATCCTTTTTTGGGATCTCTTCAACTTTTCTTCGCCTCCACCTTCAGTTTCTTGTTCTTCATCATCATATCCTTCTCCAGTTCCTTGTCCTTCTTCTTCGTCACTGATTACAGATAATGCCCTAAATAGTACCATTAATTATCCCTTTATTCACCCTGAATTATGCTAAAGAGAGGAGAGTTAGGCTTGTTTATGGGAGTCAACTTCACTGCACTTTTGTATGAGATCTAGCCCCCGTTTATCACTTTATTGGCATGTTTTGGGTAGATATAGACCGTTTTGAGAGTAATATCAAAAGTTATAGGCATGGGGAGTTAAACTGTCATGTGAATAGTAAACTCTGCCTTTTGACGATATTTACTTCTTTCCTGAGCACTTCTGTCTTGCGGAATTACGCGTGGTGTTTGTTCGTATATGTTATTACGGGACTTTGGTGACTCGAGGACCCGGAAGGCAATAGTCTGGAGTGAGAAACATGTTTGTGGCACGAAAGTAGCATGAAAGTGGAGAAAAATCATGTTTTGAGTGAAATCAAGGCAAACGAGCGTTTACTCTACCCAAACTGGTGTTTGCAGCAAGGTTAAAGCGGAGAGATGACATGTTGGCCAAACTGGCATTTGCCCAGTTCAAACGAGCGTTCACAGAAGTGGCATTTGATACTGAAAGTTGGCTTAGAAGACCAACGAGCAGCCAAATTACCCCCAAACTAGCATTCGGATGGGTTCAGCTTGAATACTGAGCTCATATTCAGCAAACGGGCATTCAAGACAATCCAGACAGGCGTTTGCCCTCAAGACATGATCCATCAACCGAGCGTTCAAAGAAGGCAAACACTGGTTCAGTAAAGAACAAGCCCTAGTCAAGAATCATGATTTCCAGGCAAACGGGTGTTCACCAGGAGGCAAACGGGGGTTTTCCCTCGACAGTAGCGGATTTTAACCTAGCATTATAAATACGCAGCCTTATTCTTTCATACATTAGTTTTTTTACCTTAGGCATATTTGGGGCGATCTTGGTGCGGTTTTAGTGTAGGTTGATCATACTTCGATCCGTTGATTCCTTAGTTTACATCTTTTTATTCTAAACCCATTTGTATAACTTAGATTTCCGTTTCAAAATCAAAGATTCGAATTTTAGAGCAATTATTTCTTCAGTACTTTGTGGATCAGATTTTTGTCAGATTATATGGTAATGAATACTTTTTCATTTATTGTTCTAGTTATGATTTCAGTCTTTATTTCTGTTATTGGTATAATCATGAGTAGCTAAATCTATGTGTAGTCGAATTATGTGAAAACGAGTGAAAACCCTATGGAGGATGAGATTGGGAGTTGTGTAGTGCGTAATTGAATGTTTTAACGATTAATCCACGTCCTAAAACTTATTATAACGTCTTTGAATTTGATTGATCAGCTAGTTCACTGTTACACACATCGAACATATAAATTTATTTTGCGGTGAGACGTGGGAAAAGGGGTTTTGGGATCATTGCGTAGATTCGGTCAAGTTGTTAGGATCATTTCCAATACAGAGGTTTGTCATCGTTGTTCAAGCAACTCTAGACCTTAATCATGTTAGGATAATCGGTTTACTAAAGGGAGAGTCGGTTAGATTGAGTTGTTCAGTCTAATCACTAGAATTAGAAGTTGGCACTCGCGGATGTCGTTAAACTACATTGGATAGGTAGGACGGTTAAGACACGCTCCCTATTAAGTCCTTCCTAAAGGGTGAAAGCAGCTCGTGGGATCATAGTTTGGCTATTCCCTTTAATATCTAGAAGTAAACTTGTTAGTATAATCTTTATTTCTGCACTAGTATAAAATCTTCCACCATCATGTTGGCCTGAACTAAGTTCTACGTCATCTTTGGTACTTAGACATTAGTCCCTGTGGAATCGACCTTGTGACCACTGTACTCCCGTTGACCCGATATACTCGGTGAAAGTTAGCGGTTAAGTATTTTGCTATCAAGAATTTTGGCGCCGTTGCCGGGGAGTAACGTCTAATATCTTTTAAGTTGACCGAAAGCTTGGGCTTAGGTCATTTTTATTTCATTTTCTTGTTTTTTCCTATTTTGCAGTGCATGACCTGATCTTCAAAACAACCTCTTATCGAGCCGATTGAAGAGATTGAAGCTTTTGCACGCCACAGAAACAGTCAACGCCAAAGAGAAATCCTGATTGCTAGTCCGAACCGTCTGTTTGAAGAAGAAGGGGTAGTAGAAAGCTCTATCTAAGATTCCTCTGAAGAAATGGAGGATAAAATGAACGGTAGAGATACTAGTGATCCCTTCAATGTACATAATGCACAAGGGCAAACCTCGAACACTACTGGTGGTAATGCAACACTGCCGTTGCAAACTCCACCGTGAGATCCTTGGGTAGAACCGTTAGGGGGAGACGATACAGTGTTACAATAGTTGATCACCCCACAATTTAATCAGAGAACAGGGATTGGACAGAACAGAGGAATACATAATGCCCATAACTTCAAACCAGAACTCGACCAAGCTACTGTAAACCGAGTACTGCAAATGCTTAGGAATAAGAAGAACCAACAAGTGTTCCAAAACCAATGCAGTAGTTTAATCAACAGCAACCACAGCAGAATTATCAGCCACCGAGGATTCAGCAGGCATACGGACCGAGTGTCTATCGAGATTACGTGACTACCCCACAAGAAGTTACGGGGCAAAATCCAATTAGAGTGCCCCCTATCAATGCCAACAACATGGACATAAAGCAAAACATCTTGAATATGTTGGGGAACATGCCTTGTTCCTTGGGAAGTCAACTGAGAACCCGAATAGCTTCTTGGATCACTTCCTTCAGATTTGTGGGACAATGAAATACAATGGGGTAAGTGACGATGCGATAAAGCTGATAGTTTTCCCTTCAGATTTGTGTACATCCTCGAAAAAGTTCAATTACCCACAACAATTGACATCTACCCCAGCAAAACAACAATTTGGGAATCATAATGATCAGCAGAAGATGAATGTGTATGCAATGGGGAAGATAAATATAAATCAACAAGAGTTTGGTCAGCAACAACAGTATCAGAATTTTGATAATCAGCAAGAACCGCCAATGGAGTATGCTGTGGGAGATGAGTCACAACAGTATACTGTGAGCTATGTTTGACAAGGCAGTGGGGGTAATTGGAATCATAACAAACAAGGTCAAGGTTGGAATTAAAAGCACCATCAGAATTGGAACCACAATTCGAATCAGGGTCAAAGCTTTAGGCCAAGTCAAGGTTAATCCAATAGGCCTTGGGACCAGAATCAGAACTACTAGAATAACCAAGGCTATTATCCGAACATCCAGAATTAGCAATCTCAACCACAAGGCCAACAACAACTACAGAATTAGAATTGGGGGCAGAATCAGGGCCAGCAGGGTAATCAGCAAGCAAATCAGCCTCCCAGAAACAATAATTCTGGCACCTATCAGCATCCGAATGATCATCTCAACCAGAGTAATCAAAATAATCATCAATCGAATAACTCTTGTTCTCAAAAGACTTCCACATAAATGCTCCTAGAAAAGTTGGATTGGAGCATATCTGAGCTGAATAAGAATGCTGTGGAGCAAAAGGTAGCCACCCACTCTGCTATCCGGAACTTGGAAACCCAAGTGGGTCAAATCTTGAACACATTGAAGAAAAAATTGAGTGGTGGCCTCCCAAGCAATACTGAACAGAATCTGAGGGAAGTGAATGTAGTATTAACGTACTAGAAGCAGAAGAGATCTGGGGGTTGATTGGTCAATGAAAGATAAAGTGACCGAAGTAGAGAATTATATGAATGAAGAAGATGAGGCTGAGGATTTGCAAAGAGGCAGGGTCAAAACTGAGTTAGAGGCAATGAGAAGAGAGTTGGCGGCAGTCAAGAGAAATATAGCAATTGCAAAGAAAGAGAGAGAGATGGAAATGGAGAAAGAGCTAGAGACTCAGAGAAAGAAGGAAGAGTCAGCGAAGAAGCGGGATTTCATAGTGATAGATATTAAAGAGGAACGGTCGAGCACCCCTGGCAGGAAATAGGGTACAGCCGTACCGTTGCGGCCAAAAGCTTGAGGTAAGAATGATTTTATGCCTCCTCCCCCTCCTGATTTTGATGAGAGTATGCTGACTTATCCACCTAAGGGTCCTAGGAAGAACTTTCTCACTGATAGTCAAAATAAGTTCCTGGACATTCTTAGGAAGGTAGAGATTAATGTTCCATTGCTAGAGGCGGTCGCGATTGTACCGGCATACTATAATTGTTTGAAAGGGGAGTTATCGAGTCGAGAGAAAATGAATCAAGTAGTAAAGCTGAGGGAGGAGTGTTCGGCGGTGTATGATAGTAAAATACCCCCCAAAAATGAGAGATCGTGGCAGTTTTACCATCCCTATCACCATAGGCAATACTGTGATCGAGAATGTCCTATGCGATCTAGGAGCTTCTATGAGCTTGATGCCTAGAGCCTTATATGAGAAGTTTGGGTTGGGAGAACTAGAGCCTATGGGAATGACCCTTCAGATAGCTGATAGGTCAGTGAGGACGCCTATGGGGGGTAGCGGAAGATGTCCTGGCGCAAGTAGGTAAGTTTATTTTACCAATAGATTTTGTGATCCTTGACATGTAAATGGACTCTAGAACATCTGTCCTACTTGGTCGGCCCTTTTTGACCACGAGCGATGCTCACATTAGGGTGAAGGAAGGAGATATTTCATTTGGCGTAGGAGGTGAGAGAGAGATACTGAATGTTTACAAGGACATAGGTCGTAAAGTTACACATGATGAATGCTTGTATGCTGAGTCTATATTATCTTGTGTTGTGGCTCGTACTAACATGCAGGAAAGCAAGATCCCATTGAAAGGGAAAGAGGTGAGTTCACATGATGTCATCGATGAGAGAAAGATCAAGACAGAGAATGAATCGGGATCGCACATCTTACCGTTGATCCCAATGCTGGGGGAAGTGAATGTTGCTAAGAAAGATGTTGTGGGATGGCCTGAAGCAGCATCATGAGCTAAACGAGGTATTCCGTTCAATAGATCTACTATGTTGATGTTTTTACTTGGTATATCTGTGAGCATGCTTAAACTGATGAGTACGGAATTTGGCTGAGTTGATTACGTGCTTAAATGCTAAGTGATGCCTATCTGTTAGAGTTGTTTAAGTTTGTCTTGATTGAAGTCTGCTAAGAGTTACCCGGTCAAGCCAACGACGTAAAACAAAGGCGCTTGAGGGGAGGCAACCCCACCATAATAAGACTGTTTGGAATAAAAGATGATCTAGGGATTTTTGAGTATGTGCTACTTGTACTCACCTTTGATGATGTATGCCTATGCATTATGGATGCTTTCTACATTATGTGCCACTGTGGCCTTTCTATTATGCTTAGATGTTCTGTGTTTCTCCCATAGGGGTTATTTATCCATCCATAGTGATCTATTTTGTGCGTTACATATTGTGTGTCGAGTTTTCTGACGTGACATGGCCTTATTCCTGTTATACCCCCATATCCCTGTTATCTATTTTGGCATGAGGACCATGTCCCGTGCTTGCTTTGTGTTGTTTTTTTGCCTACTTTGATATAGGGATTCTGGTCGTGCTTACACGAGGCTATTACGGGATTCGATAGCGCCTTTCTGCCGGGTCTAAAGCTAAGTCTTATTTTCTCTGTCATTCACACACTGAGGACAGTGTTTCATTCAAAGTAGGGGGTGGATACGACTTGGCTTTATATTGATGGTTTGTTTGTCAAATGTGCCAATTTTGTGATATACTTAGTCTGTGTTCGTTTTCGAGTCATATTTTTAAATTTTGTCCAAGGATTCAACGTCCGTCTGTATGTTTTAATTCTCACATTTTATTGGTAAACGACTTAGCGAGATACTGAATGCCTATAGCAAGACGCTAGGTTTATCCTATAAACGGAACTTCTTTCACACGTTTAGCTTCAGTTTCATAGGCCTTAGGATCTAGTGAACGATTAAGGCAGATTTGAGCAAAATTGGACTGCCTAGACCCTATATTGTAACTTCGAGGCGAAATAGAAGGATTAACCTTGGTAAGAAACGGGATGACAGTCCTGGCGCTTCTTTGACCCAACCAGAGCCAAATAAGCTAAAATCCTAACATTTTATCCTTGTACCCCCTCTAAGCCTTGCTAGGACGGTCTGACCACCGCCCGGAAAATGAGCCGTTTGGTTACTTAGCCTGTATTATCCAAACCCTGAGCTATATTATTGGTCACGTTTCTTTTGATCACCCTCCGATTGGACTTAGTTGTTACTTTAGACACACTTGCTGAAGCAATTGTGGGTTGGGAGATGGTGTGTACTTTGAGAGGAGTTGGTTAGTACGAGCTGGTATTCTGAAAGGGAGGAGCTCGAGTTATATTGATTAGGCTTTTGATACGAGAAAGAAATAAAGTTTGAAAAAAAAGAAAATGAATGAATTTAAAAGAAAATAAAAGAAATGAAAAAAGAATGAACAAGGTTTGAATAAGTAGTGAGCCAAGAAAGCCGTAGTGGACTCATTTTGTGTATATATTTATATGATGTTGGAGTTCGGAGTTGTTATCACAAGTAAATGCTGATCAAAGGTGTGTTGGTGTAGTCTACATGGTTTTGAGGATGAGATACACATGATGATTAGGTTCACTCGTATTTTCTCTTCTCCGGTTCCCAAAATTCCTTTCGGTTAACCCTGTCCCGAGCTTAACGTTACCCTTAAAGTCCTACTGGACTGTGTTTAGCTTTGGTTGGTCCCGATTAGTGGAGATGTTATTAATATGGGCTTTAGCGTAGTCGTAATAGCTAGGCATCTATAATCTAGACCGGTGAATTTGGTTTATGACTTTGAAGCTATGTCACACACACTTTCCGTTTGTCTGATAACGATTGTCTCAAGATGTTTGCATTCACTATTTCACTTATCTTTTACCTTGACGATGTGAGTGGTTTTATATGCATTTGTCTCGTTGATCCCTTGGTCTCTTTTAATACGCCTGTTTACTCGAGGACGAGAAAAGGCTAAGTGTGGGGTGGTTGATGGGAGTCAACTTCACTGCACTTTTGTATGTGATCTATTGGCATCTTTTGGGTAGATATAGACCGTTTCAATAGTAATATCGAGATTTATATGCACGGAGAGTTAAAATATCATGTCAATAGTAAACTCCACCTTTTTGATGATATTTACTTTTTTTCCGAGCACTTCTGCCTTACGGAATTACGCGTAGTGTTTGTTCGTATATGTTATTGCAGGACTTAGGTGACTCGAGGACCTGAACGGCAATATTCTAGAGTGAGAAACAGGTTTGTGGCATGAAAGTAGCATGAAAGTGGAGAAAAATAAAGTTTGTAGTGAAATCAAGGCAAACGAGCGTTTGCTCTACCCAAACTGGCGTTTACGGTAAGGTTAAAGTGGAGAGATGACACGTTGGCCAAAGGCAGTTCAAATGAGCGTTCACAGAAGTGGCATTTGATACTGAAAGTTGGCTTAGAAGACCAACGAAAGGCGAATTACCCCGAACTAGCGTTTGGATGGGTTCGGCTAGAATCTCGAGCTCATATTCAAAGAAACGGGCGCTAAAAAAATACAGACGGGCGTTTGCCCTCAAGACATGATCCATCAACCGAGCATTCAAAGAAGCCAAACGCTGGTTCACTGAAGAACACGCCCTAGTCAAGAATCATGATTTCTAGGCAAACGGTCATTCGCCAGGAGGCAAACGGGCGTTCGCCTCCTGGCGTTCGCCCTCAACAGCAGCGGATTTTAACCTAGCACTATAAATACACAGCCTTATTCTTCGATACACCAGTTTTTTTTAACTTAGGCATATTTGGTGCGATCTTGGTGCGCTTTAGTGTAGGTTGATCATACTTCGATCCGTTAATTCCTTAGTTTACATCCTTTGATTCTAAACACTTTGTACAGCTTAGATTTCCGTTTCAAAATCAAAGATTTGACTTTTAGAGCAATTATTTCTTTAGTACTTTGTGGATCAGATTTTCGTCAAATTATATGGTAATGAATACTTTATCCTTTATTGTTCTAGTTATGATTTCATTCTTTATTTATGTTATTGGTATAATCATGAGTAGCTAATTCTATGTGTAGTCGAATTATATGAAAGCGAGTGAAAACCCTATAGAGGATGAGATTGGGAGTTGTGTAGTGCGCAATGGAATGTTTTAACGATTAATCAACGTCCTAAAACTTATTATAACGTCTTTGAATTAGATTGATCATCTAGTTCACTGTCACACACATCGAACTTATAGATGTATTTTGTGGTGAGATGTGGGAAAAAAGGTTTTGGGATCGTTGCGTAGATTCGGCCTAGTTGTTAGGATCGTTTCCAATACATAGGTTTGTCATCATTATTCGAGCAACTCTAAACCTTAATCATGTTAGGATAATCAGTTTTCTAAAGGGAGAGTCGATTAGCTTCACATAGGGTTGTTAGATCGAGTTGTTCATTCTAATCACTAGAATTAGGAGTTGGCACCCGTGGATGTCGTTAAACTACATTGGATAGGTAGGACGGTTAAGACACGCTCCCTATTAAGTCCTTCCTAACGGGTGACAGTAGCTTGTGGGATCATAGTTCGGCTATACCCTTTAATATGTAGAAGTAAACTTGATAGTATAATCTTTATTTCTGCACTAGTACAAAATCTTCCACCATCATTTTGGCCAGAACTAAGATCTACGTCAGCTTTGGTACTTAGACATTACTCGCTGTGGATTCGACCTTGTGACCACTGTACTCCCGTTGACCCAGTACACTGTCGGTGAAAGTTAGCGGTTGAGTATTTTTCTATCACTCGTTATTTTATGGGATATGTGTTAAATGCTAGGCGTACGTTCCTACGTTCATGATTCTGCATCTGTGTCATTATCCCAAATATTTGGTATTTTTTTGCCTCGTTTTATGTGTTTTAAAGGATGTATCAAATCCGGAGCATTTCAAGACGGATCTAGATCGAGGAAAGAATGTTGGGCCTAGTAAATAAAGTCCAAGAAGAGATGTGCCAGATAAAAAGGAGAATTGAAGGCTCTGTTTACCGTGGGCTGGGCCTGATAACCAAGGTTCATGAGGATCAAGAAATTGATTCTGCCGCATTTACAATGCCGGTTAGGGTTTCTGAGAGTCATAAGTCGGCTATTGTAACTATATAAAGCCACATAACTGATTATTACATAGGTTCTCAATTTTATTCTATCTTTTATTATATACATTATACAATTTGATGAAATAAAGTTCCTTTAAGGATTTTGATGTTTATTTGCTGGTTTCCATCCCTTCCTCACCATCTCTAGCATGAGTAGATCAAGCTAGATCTCCATTGTTGAAGGTATGAAGCTTTGAACGATCCTTTATGTCTTTAATATGGTAGATCTATTTGTATTTACGTGTTTTAGTTAATCTGCATGTTTAATAACCTCATATTTACATAGATTAATCAGCAATGAGCAATGTAGATCTAGAAGAAAAGCCACCCCCGGTAAACCATCGGTCTATAACGGTTTTTACCGAGACAAATTTTAGAAAACTTAATTGGGAGGTTCAGCATCAGCTATGTTGATCGACATAATTAAATAAAACGAGTAATAGGTCTGGCCAATCTAGTATTTGTAATTCATAAATTAAACTGAAGTACTGATAGTTAAGTGTTAGTTAGGACATAGTCTTGATGGACCTTAGGAACGTGCTAATCAGAGTCGATAGCTGCCTAGGCAGGTTAGCGGTATGAGTTAGCGCTCGATACCGGAAATTCTAGTACTTTATGCATATGGGATTTTACGGACCAAGTAAGGAGGGTAGCTGGCGTATAGATTATCTATTACCATGGTCGGAGTAGATAGGGTTAGGAGTTGCACCCATAGCTTAAAACTGAATTAAAAGCTTGCTCGATTAATTTACGGAAATTATGTGTGGAAGTAACTAATCCAAGTTAGTAGATTGGTGGGAAGAAGGGGAGGAATACCACGTTTCTTTCACGTACTTTGTTGGTCAAACACCGTATATGTGTCTTCTTAGTTAGATTAGAATCATTTTTGCTTGAGTTGCCTTGTCTCTGTGGGATTGACCTTGTTTCGCCCTTGCTATAGTACTATTGACCTAGCATTCATGAGCTTGCCGCTACATCTGAGTGAGAGCAGCTGCCCTATAAGCCTTTGATCGATATGTTCGTTATAGAGGACGAGGTTCCAGTTCTGGTTAGTGATGATTGGGAATCGCCTGAACCGATGATTAGTTCACATTTCGTTCTTAAAGTACCAAGACGGGTCGGTTCAAGAGCTGAGAGAGAGCGTACTCCGGTTCTCGGAGGACCACAATTCCAGAGTACCTTGTAAAAGGAGCACTCAAGAGAAATTTCAAGTTTGTATCATGAAATGGACAAAATTATAGACTTTTTTGGCGTTCCACCTTCGACCCCACCACCTAGGACTGCCCCACGTCACGGCACATCCTCTTCCGCCACTGCTGCCTTTAGTTCTGGACCACCTCCTGGCTTTGAACCTAGAGATGACTTGGAGGACTATTATTACTTAGAAATAGACTTGTGTCGTGGTTTAGTAAGAAGCAGAACTCAATCTCAACTTCTACAACTGAAGCCGAATACATCACAACTGGATGTTGTTGTGCTCAAGTTTTATGGTTCAGACAACAACGAAGAGATTATGGTATAGAAGAAGGATTGATACCTATGATGTGCGATAATACAAGTGCAATAGCTATAACTGATAATCCATTTTTGCACTCAAGGACTAAGCATATTGATGTGAGACATCCCTTATAAGGGATCATGTAGAAAAGAAGGATGTTACAGTTCTCCATGTCCCAACTAAGGACCAGTTGGCTGACATTTTCACTAAACCTTTGGATAAGGAAATATTTTCCAAGTTGAGAACTGAATTAGGAATTATCAAAGTCAGTTAAGCCTCAGAGATTCGTCAAGGGGATTGATCTTTGTCATGATGGGTGAGCTCGCTTAACAGATCATTCATTGTCATCAACAATCTCAAAATGACTATGGAACTAAATCAAGACAGTACTGCTAATTACAAGAAACTGACCACTGAAGCTAAGTTTTATCCAAGTCAAAGAAAGTCAAATGTTCAAAAGGATAAAACGGACAGCGGTTACATTGCATTTAATTACCGCCGTTTATGTTAGAAAAATGTTGCGTGTGTACATGAATATTTGCAAATAGTACATGCATCCGTTACATAAAACACTCATTGGAATTTGAAAAGGTGGTACAAAATCTTTCAGAGATCGTGGGTTAAAATCAACAACCGTAAGACCCCTCTATATAGTTTCTCAACATCGTATCTTCTCAAAATACAAAAATAAAAAACAGTATAACCTCCAAATCAGCTTCAAGAAAATCATCTAATAGCCAAAGAACAAACCTATTCTCCTGAAAAAATTAGATATCTACAACAACACCTTGTTAGCAGTGTCACTTATGTGAGAAAATCAAGAGCATACAAGGGTTGAGAAATCACTAGAGTTAATCTTGAAGCATAATTATATGTGGAATCTCTCCTGCATTTTTGGAAAATATGAAGATGGTGAAGCATTCTATCACCACAGACATTCATGGAGAGAAGATCCTCACAAATTTAGAGATAATACGTTAATCGCTTGATTTCAAGAATCCCATTGAGAAATCAATCGAACTACTCAAGTTTGCCATTGAAGATAGAAGCTTTTCGATCCCAAATTTTTGCAATAGAGATACCAGCTGAAATTCACACAAACCTAGAGAATCTCAAGATTGAATTTGTCCTACTCAGCAAATGGATTAGCAAAACCATCGTTGGACAACATAAAGGGTTATATTGGTTGTCTACTGACGCACTCATTCTTATGAACATCACTTGGGACGAAATTGACTTCAATTGGGCATGATATGTGTTTAATCGAATCAAGACACAACACATGGTACAGCTAGATAGCCTCAGTAAAATCAAAGCTGTAGGAAGACCAAAGCCAAGAAGAGTTATCTTGAAGAAATCACTCAGTTTGGTGATACAACATTATTTGGAAACCCTCAGATGAGGAAGAGAAGCTGAACAAGCTGCTGCATCTATAACTACTGATACTGAGAAGGGAAGAAAACTATCTCTCCACAGATAGATGAACATGAAGCAGTGAAGCAAAAAGCTGACTCACAAGAGACCAATTCAGTTGGAAGATGTTGGTTCCCAGGTACTTCAATCACGGAAACTGAAAAAAGCAAGTGAAGTGAGGGGGAACAACAACTGGCAACTGAAGATAATCAGTTTGTTGAAGATGTTTCTAATATGAAGTTGAAAATATCAGAGAAACAAGTTTCCTCTATGGATGATGAACAAGAGCAACAAGCAATTTCAGCAACAGGAAACTCAACAACCAGAAAATCTCTTTGCACCCGAAAGGATCATGATCTAATGAAGATGTAGCTCAAAACTGAAGACTCTCGGGAATCAGTCAAAGGATGTTCTAAATACTGAAGAAATTTTTTTCTTAGAAATCCTTGAAGTAGAAGACTTATAAGCATTATTTCCCATGGATGAATTCCTAACAAGATGCTATAAAAAGCCTGAAGAAAAAGCTCAAAGTGTGAAACAGTCAAGTAAATCATCTATACTGAAGGATGATTTAAAGAAGAATGATGATGATAAAGATGATGATTCAAACAAGATGCCAGGGCAGCGTTCAGTTTTACAAGAAATGAATGCTGATATTCAAGAAGATAAAACTGAAACTCAAGATGAAGGATTGGCCGCTTGGTTCACGACAACCGACAATCGTAAACAAGATGAAGTGACACACAACAACTAATGGTTGTAGAAACTCAGTCACCTATCAAGGAAGAAGCAGATCAAACAGAGTTTTTGACAATGGATGAAATTACCAAAGTCCAGGATACCTTGAATAGTCTACTCAATCAGAAGGATGACTACAACACACATTTGTCAAAAATCTCCGATGTTTAGACTACGAAAGAAGACTCGATGTCTCTATACACTAAAAGCTTGACATTATCAAGAAATCAACTTCAAACTCGGTTTTAGAGATACTTCAACTCAAAGAAAAGTTGGAAGTAACAACCTATGAAGATCGAGAGATTCATGCTCAATTAGAATTTCTCTTGAACCAAAGGATTTTGGGTTGGAAACTCACTTTAAAGAAGTCTACATTTTTCAACAAGGCATAGTCACAGATCGAAAAGAAATGCATCTACTCATTTCTCACTTTATGATGCCAAAAGGGAAGTAGAGCAAGAAAAGCTAAAGTTGGAAGAAGCAAAGTGAAGTTAGAAGTCGAACTTACGAAACTCAAGGTAAAGTCACCTCAAAGTGCAAATATCAAGGAATTTGTGGAACTCAGTAATGAAGAGCTCATTTTGAAATAAAGCAAACCAGTAGACAAAAGAGCATCTCTTACACAAGATTTATGGGTTAAGTTTTACAAGGATTACAGCCATATAAAAGCAAAGTACAAGCACAAATCCTATGAAGAATCTCTTGCTTACTTCTTATCTGATTTATATTACAATCAGAAGATGGCTGAACACAAGAAGATAAGAAGAATGGAATAAAGACTTGACACTAATGATAAGAGAGAACATATGAAGATTGATATCGATTTAATTCAAATCTTACTATAAAGAGAATACTGATCTTCCTAAGTTAGCTTTATTGTGAAAATGGAAGATATCAAGTCAAGTTGTTTATAACAAGACCTTTTCAAGAGAAGCCACAGCTTTAGAAACAGATTATAAGCTATACGACAAACAAATGATGTATGCCAAAGCTACACAATAAGCTAGATAAGCCTATGATTCTACTTTTGTAATCAATTGTGTAACTCATTCCAGGTTTTGTGAATTCTAATGATATATCCAGTTTCCAGTTTTACTTTGTTTCTATTTAGTTATATCTTTAACTTTTATTTTAAGGAGGGTTTTGGCATCATCAAAAAGGGAGAAATTGTTAGAAATAGAATTTGAGTTTTGATGATGATTCATCTATATTTATTAATTGTTTGTTTATACCCTATTGGTGAAGTGCTGAAACTAGCTGATATAGTGAAAAGCTAAAAGATGTCTAGAACTGAAAGTATAAGATTTATTAGAGTCTCATCATTGTATAGGTTTATCAGACAAGCACTGTAATAGATAGAGAGTCATAGAACTGAGAACCTGAAATCCTCTACAAAACTGGATACCTGACATAAACAGAAAGTGTTACTCAGAGCCAGGAACTGGGATTTACTCAGAACTGAAGAACATAAGTTCACTGAGGGACACAGACTCGGTTGGCTTATCTAGAGGCTAAAGGCAGAGAGGACAAACTCAGTTAATGAAGTCTGAGGGACACATACTTAGTTATTAAAGAATGAAGAACTGATGGATTAAACTCATTCTATGAAGATTAAATGTCAAGACTGTGAAGTTAGAATTCAGGAAAGTTTGTGATGGCTTGAACTAACTTTATGGATCTTGTTTGAAGACCTAAGATACATAAGGACAATGATATCCTGGATGATCTATAGGATGTGGTTTACTCGGATTTAGTCAATTATATTCAGATGAAAATAAGAGTACTATGTTTTGAAGAAGGGTAAAATCTCAGTTAATGCTCTTAAACTGAAACGCTCAGCTGAAAACTGACAAATCCCAGTTGACTCAGTTTCAAGCTGAAGTTAAACAAAGAAAGCTGAATGAGAATTAGAACAATTTAAATCAAGCATTCTCATTCGATGAAAGACTATCATGTCAGAACGGTCATTGACATATGACGATACAACCGTTGATAGCAACCAAAATTTAAATTCAATAAAGATGTACGTTGGACCTCACACTATAAATAAAGGACTTGGCATCAAGGATCGTACACCAGAATTAACATGAATTCAAGCATTACTGAGCGCAAGCCATGTTCATCTGAATTACTGTCAATTTTTGTACTTACAAGAATACATCCATAATTCTTCCAAGTGTTCAAGCTCCAAAGAATACATCAAGATCCAATACTTTGAAGAACCATAAGCAAGAATCTTTTCATGATTCTTAGCCGAACATTGATTTCAATCAAGGGTTGAGACTATGAAGCAATCTGGTCAAGGATTAGCCAAAGACAGTTGTTTCAGCAGTCGGGTAGACTGTGTTTATGGTGGTAGCTGGAGAAGATTCAATACAACCTTCTAAAGACCAGTGTGCAAGGAGTTGGAGAGCAGCAATCCAACCTATTCTTTCATTGTTCAGATAGTGAAGCTAGATTACCCAAGGACTATCAGTTTAGGACTTTTTGAAGTAGGATACCTCAAAGAGTTATAGTGGAATTTTCCTCCGACATCACAGGGGAAAAGAGGACTGACATGATTACACCACCTGGAACCTCTATAATTTCTTCCCATACTTTACTTCACGTGTTTACTTACTGTTTTTTAGATTTCAGTATTTGTGATTAATTTTATACATTTTGGTCAAGCATACAGAAACTGATTGTTATATACATACACAATTCACAAACTGACATTCAGCAGAATTCAATTTTGCATAATCAGCTTTTTCATAGATACAACAAGATCAGTATAAAGGCTAAAACATAATCCGCTGCCGGTTAACTCAGTTTAGGCATAAGTCAGTTTTGGCTTATACACAAGATTAGTCAACTTAACTCCAAACAAGATTAAAACTGAACCTAATTTGTTTCATTATCTAGTTTTTGGTGACAAGTTTATTCACCCCCCTTAAACTTGTGTCAGCCTTTTCACATGACCAGCAACATTAAAGGCTAAAACTAGCTGTGAAGAGAGTAATGTAGTAGGGTCATATGATAATGACTCAGATGCCAGTGAAGGCATCTGCTCGGACAATGATAAAGCTTGCCTTCATCAGATGGCTGAAGAAATTGTAGAAACAGAGGTATTATCCAGTGCATCCTCATCTATTGCATGTACTTCTGACACTGCACAATCTTCCACTTTCACCTTAGATTCTACAAGATTGATTCAAAATCTCATGAGTAGATTAAAAAGAGATTTGGATGTGCAAAAGTCTCACTTGACTACTAAGGAAGGTCACTTAGGGGTTCAACAAACATCATATGATCAAAAATCTAATATTGACAATGCAGCTAAGGAAACTCCCACACCAGCGGAAAAGATTTCTGTTCCAGCTTACAAACCCCTAAAAATGTTTGGATAAAGATCTAGTCTTGGTTACAATAGTGAAGATGATGGAAGACACAATGGTCAACACAAGAATGAAACAAAGACCAAAACCGGTCCTAAATTCAGAAAAGGACAAACCAATGTGTCAGCTGCCCATTCTGTACCGGTAAAGTCACAGACCAGTGCAGTGAAGCAACAAAGTAAATCATCTTACCAACCTACTAAAATAAACGACATACTGAAAGGTAAGGACTGACTTTACCCCTTAGAAGTTGATTGGAATGTTGTACCACCAAAAAACAAGAGAAAACCATTTCATACAAAGCCAAATGTATTTGGGAAAAGCCAGAAAAGGCATGGTCCTAGATACAAAAGGCAATATGAAAAAGCGCCACCTCCTGTATATTGAAGAGTGAAACAGGATGCAAATGCACCAAAAAGTAGAGAAATGTATCAGAATACTTTTTGTAAACCTATTAGAAGCTATTCTGCCTTGCATTATACATATGAGGCTGATGACTTAAACCCTCCAAGAAGAAGATCTTTTGGATATACACTTGGAGTAGGAGGCATGACTGCTAACATATATGGACCAAAACAGTTTTGGGTACCTAAACTTGCATAAATTGTTTTGTAGGATTTCTAGTACATAGACAGTGGATGTTCCAGACATATGACAGGCAATAAAGGATGGGTGATTGAATTCAATGCTTTTGATGGACCCAAAGTTACCTTTTGAGGCAAGGAAAACCCTGTCAAGATTAAGGGGGAAGGCACCATGTTAAAGAACCACTTGAAGATTCAAAATGTGGCTTATGTCAAAGGATTGAACTTCAATCTCTTGAGCATTAGTCAATTCTATGAAAAAGGCTACAATATGCACTTCAGCAAAGAAGGATGCATAGTGATTCACAAACAAACCAACACAGTTGTGATCGCGTGCAAAGAACTAACTAGCAATACGACTAGGTCTATCGTAGCAGAGTACTGGCGAGTGAAGGTCTAATACCACAGAGACTCGTAAGAACACAAATCATTCAAGATTGAGTTGTCACAATAACGGTATGTGACCAACTATAATATGGGTAGAATAAAAGTGGTGACAATAAACAAACAAGATTACGCAAGTCAGCTAGAGCACACAAGAGTTTATAATTTGTTAGTCTAATTATGAGTTATTTGTTATCCCCCCATGGCATGCATTTGTCATCCCCGTTGGTAAATTATAATTCATTGTCAGCTATGGGTGCAATCCCCTAACCTTATCTACTTCCACTGTAAGGACAACAGACAGTCTATATGCAATTAACATCCTTCGTTGGTTGTATTAATTCACACGCATTATGTTTTAGAGTTGCCGGCTCAAAACTGAGAACCTCCCTAGGCAGCTATCGACTATGACTAGCACGTTCTGAAGGATCCATCAAGACAATGTCCAAACTAACACTCCACTAACAATCTTACATGCTAATTTACGATGACATGCAAATAATTGATCAGGCTACTAATATGTAAATTAAATCCGTTGATCAACGTAGCTGGCGCCGATTATCATGAACTTGAATTTACTAGTATTCACATCTAGTGATATAGACCGTCACAGATCTGAAGACCGCAATCACTATTTCATGATTTCTTAACCAACGAAGCAAATCTATACATTCATGGGGTAAAATAAACTAACTACTATATAATTAAACTAAATAAATAAATAAAACATACTAGTCACATAGAACAACGACAGGTCTACATCTTGGAAAAGACAGAAAATCATACCCCCGACGATGAGTGTCGGTCTCCCTCGGCTCTCTTCCTAGGAGGCGAATCCATCGACTCCTTGACTAGAAGTCATAAAAGAAATAAATAAAGAACTTTTATTGCATAAATCTTGTCATGAAAATTGTACATTGAATTCTGAGGGCTATGCCTCTTATTTATAGCTAAGTAAACCGACATAGAAAGACCTAGAACTCCCCCTGATCCTAGAAAATGTGTTTCGGAAGATTCTGGTAGCTCGATTAATCGAGGGCAACTCCGGATTAATTAGGGGCTTTTTTTGTCCTTTTTCTTCTGCCGACTTAACTTGGAAGGTTCTGGAATACTGTTTACGACTAATTTTATGGTTTTTATCGAGTTATTTCGTAACATTATCTTCCGTGTTTTAGTGATTTTTATAGAAAATCACATGGCTAAAAGGATAAATTGAGAGAATGACGTTTTTGAATAGTTAAAATGCAAAATCGAGTAAATATCGTGGTTTTATTATCTATTTTGTATGGTTTTACGTTTTGCTCGGTTTTGTCATCTTTTAGGTGCACAAATGTGGAATGGAAGAGGTCTAAATGATGTTTGATTGAAGATTAAAGTGGAAAGAAAGAGATACAAGAGGATGAAGATGAAATAAAGCTTGGGAAAATCCTGAAAACGACTCGTAATACGACGGGCTAATCAAAAAGGCGTTTTCTGAAGAAGAGTCCTTAATGAAAGTTGTAGAGTTTTCCGAGAGCTTTTTTATGACATTCGGATCATAATTTTTGGAGGTCTACAACTCAAAATATGAATTTTAGAAGTTTGAGTCTAGAGCTGAACTAGCGTTCACAGCAGCAATTTGATACAGAGAGTTCAGCTTGACCTCAAACGAACGTCCATGTAGCGTCCAGAAGCAGTCAAACGGGCGTCCGGATTCTTAAACTAGCGTCCGGCGCCGACTTGAGCATAACCGCCTCTCTTTTCTATAAAAGCAGCCCTTGTTCCAACCTCTAATTCATCATTCACGCATACACAATTCTAGCCGCACTTTTGATACGAGAGAAGCAAACGCATCAATACCAATTAGAAGATGATTTCTTCCAATCCAATGATTATGATCAACATCATGGTTGTTGGCTAAGCACATCAGCGGTGGGACAACGGATGAAACCGATCAACATCAACACCAACTAGAGATTTTTGCTACATGTTTAGTGAGTAAAGTTATAATTTTTCATCAATTGGATATTGTTTTTTATCGCTTACGTTTTATTCGAATCGAGAGATCGATGAAACCATCTTTTATGCTTTGAATTTATATGAAAATATTGTTCAAGTTGTGACCTTTTCAATTGATGCGATTGATTATGTTTCAAGAGATTGATCATAGTTAGTTGAGTAGAGTATTAGAAATAATCTCGTGATCGTGTTTTGCATGTCGTTTTGTTTTATTTGAAAAAGAAAACGAAACCCTAGAATTCGTTTAGAAATTTAATCGAATTCGTGATAGATCATTACTAAAAATTATATCTTTAACTTGCCGTCTAGTTGGGGTTGGGTTGATTGATCGTGGATTCCCGTTGCCTTGCCGTTGTTTTAATTATTTGATAAACCAAATAGTTCGTATCAATCGTTGATTGCTAAGTTTAGTTGTTTTAAGATTATAGTTGTTTTTCAACGCTTTAAGCATAATTTAGGTTCCCGATTCATCGTTCATCGCCTTAGTTATTGTTCATCGTATTTATCGCTCATCGTAATTACTGCTTCATTAATTCATAATTAGTGTAAATCTTAGTTTTAGTTAATAGTCGTGACATAATCGATAGAATAATTGTTCCTTGATCCGATAAACATTCCACTCCTTAGACGACCCGTTAACATCCTATACTACGATCCTTATACTTGGGGTGTTTCGGTTATAAATTGTAAAACTTGTTTTTACCGAACAAGTTTTTGGCTCCATTGTCGGGGAGTCGGTAACGGTTGTCGGATTCTTCTAGGTGCAATTTTGATTTCGATACTATTTTTTTCTAGGTAATAATCTAATTGTTACGTTTTTTTTATTATTTTATTTCATTTTATCATAGTTTAGATTTTAGATTTTTCATAAGTTTTTCTGTCTTTTTATTTTTATTTTTATTTTTTTCGTGTTTACCTGTTAATTCTAATTGTCATATTTTAGATTTACTTTAAATTTTAGATTTTAGATTTTATAAATTTGATTTTAATTATCATAGTTTATATTTATTTTATATTATTGTTCATGTTAAATTTTTATTATTTTAGCAACCTTATACGTAGCTTTAGATTTTTATTCTAGCCTTATATTTTTATTTTATTCTTTGTTGTTTAGATTTAGCATAGATTACTAGATCTTTTAAATTTTTCTTTCTTTCCTCCTCGCTATTCTTTTCTTTATCTGCTTTGATTTTCGCTTCAAACGGGCGCCCATACTTTCGTATGCCCGTCTGTTCTAAAATCTTCTTCTCGTGATCGTTTAAGCCGATCGATTTAGCGTCTCAACTACCAAACGCTCGTCCACCTCTAAACGCCCGTTTCTCCCCAATTGCCTTCGACGCCGCCGATGATCTCAACGAGCGCCCACTTCCGCAATTTCCGACGAGCAGCGTTCACTCATACTGAACGCCAGTTCACTCTCTTCAATTGACACTTCTTTTCTCTTCTCTCTTTATAAACCCTCTAATTTCCTCTACATTTCGTTCTCATCAACCCTAAGGTTGATTTCTTTCCATTTTGCTCTTCTGGTTTATGCAAACCAGGAGCAAGAAGGGACCTCTTATCTTTAATCCCGAGCCTGAGCGATCTATTATCAGGAGAAAGCTCTTTCCCAATCCAGACATCATGGCTAACAAAGTCCCGAATGCGCACCCTCAAGCCTGGATGAATCGATCCTTCAACAGATGCAAGCAATACAAAGAACAACAGAATGAACAAGTGGCATAAATAATCGGTTTCAACAATTCCGTCAAAACCAGCTAAACCAGTTAAACCAAGACCCCTATGCTCCATATCTTGACCAAGACTTCCTGGAAGGGCATAGACCCATTCGCCCTCCAGAAATGGGGCAAGTTAATTTCGATCTGAAAAATGGAGTTGTAGGACTGGTCCAGAATAGTTCCTTTCATGGCACTGCTGACAAAGATCCTCATGACTTCTTGTCCACTTTCGTTCAAATCTGCGAAGCAGGCCACTATCCTGGTGTTGATTCTGAGATTGTCAAGTTAAAACTCTTCCCGTTTGCTCTCAAGGGTGAAGCAAACCGTTGGTTTAAATCTCTAGCCCATCATTCTCTCCGCTCCTGGAATGATGTCAAAAGAGCCTTTGCTCTGAAGTTTTTCTCACCAGGGACAATCATGGACATGAAAAGGAGATAGCCACATTTGAACAACTTGATGGTGAGAGTGGGGAAAGCATGGGAGAGATTAAATCATGCATGATGAGGAAGTGCCCCAACCATGGATACAGTAGACATGAGCTACTAGAATTATTCTATCAGGGTGTTACTCAACCCAATAGAGATTTCCTTGATTCAACTGCCCATGGATCCTTCCTAGGGGGAGGTGATGATGCTGCTTACAGGGTAGCTGAAACCATAGCCAAGAATAACATGTGGTCAACTCCAAGGAAGACCAATGTTAATAAGAAAGAATCTGTGGCCGCAAGCAATTACGAGACTAAGGTGTTAGTTGCTCAAATGGAAGCAATTAGCAAGCGATTAGCCACTTTACAAATGCAAAGAAAGAACAAGGGCAAATGGATGTGAACTACACGGGAATGCAAAGGGGAGATTAAATTATCGAGGAAGTGAATTTCAACCAGACCTTCGAAACTCCAATCGTAACCGGAATTATTCGGATTTCAACGTCCCAATGCACCACCTGGCCCATCCAATTCTAACCCTTCTTTCAACCCGAGTTTATCAAAGACCACCTCCTGGGTGGTTAATCAAGCTCATAATCCCAACTCCTAAAGACCTCAAGGTGGTTGGAATCAAAGCCAACATCAAAATCATACCACCTCATGTGTCCCTCAACATAAGTTTGATGAGCTAGTAGATATGGTGAAGACCTTGTCCACTAGTGTCAAGGCAATAGAGAGACAGGTCGGGCAGATGGCAGACCAGCAAGCAAGCAGACCCCACGGTAAACTTCCAAGTTATACCGAGAGAAATCCAAAAGCAGATATCTATGTTTGCACTGCCATCACACCTCAATGGGAGTATGGAGACCAAGAGTTGAATGAAGTTACCTTGAGAAGTGGTAAGCAGGCGGGACCCGGAAAGGTGTCGGGAAACAAGCAGCCCCTCCTGACGCAATAAGTTCAGGAGGGGGCAATCAGAAATCTTATACTGAAGAAACCAACAGTGAGGAGGAGCTTAATGACGACGGTTCTTCGGGGGATGAGGATGATTCTGATTCGAGGAAAAGTCAGGTGGCTGCTCCCACGACAAAGAGAGAGAGAAAAGTTTGTGAGATGGAAGGATAAGGAAGATGAGGCCATAAAAAGTCAGTGTGGTCTTCCCGACAATGATAAAGCCCTTCCTTATCCACCAAAGAGGAAAGAGAATACCTCGCTTGACAGACAATATGACGGAGTGAGGAGGATGATGCTTAGAGACACCAAAGTGAGTATACCCCTAGCCGAGGTATTGACCGAAATGCCCAAGTACTCTAAGTATCTTAAAGAAGTTTGTGGAAGCAAGAAGAAGCTTCAAGGGATGGCGTAAGAAGTTTTAAGAGAAGAATGTTCCATGGTCTCACAAAAGTTGCTATTAAGCGAGGTGACCCCGGAAGACCTTCAATCTCCTGTGAGATTGAAGGCCACAAGTTCCAAAACGTCCTATGTGACTCAGGGGCCTCTATAAATGTGATGCCGTTGAACGTCTGCAAAAATCTCGGTTTAGATAAAAGAATGCGGAACGCGCCCTATTTCTTTGCGGATGGTAGACCGATCTAGCCGTTCGGCGACCGGTTGTGTTCCTAATGTTCTTCTCTATGTTGAACATTTGGTTTTCCCTACCGATCGGGTTATCTTAGACTACCCACCGACAAAGAGATGCCTCTAATTCTAGGCCGGACCTTTTTAGACACCTCTGCCGCCTCATTGATTTACTCGTAGGGGTCGATTACACTTAGAGTTGATGATACATCCGCACCTTCACACGAGGCAAAGTCCTCGAGACACCATTGATTGAGGAATTCTCGTTCGTTGAAGCAATTTATGAGGACGAAGAAGATGCCAACTCAAGGAAGAGCGTAAGAGCTAACAGAGATAGGTGTTTTCGGGTTATAAACATTGAAGATCAAGTGACTCTGGACCATCTTCTAGTTCATTACAGGCCGTAGTCTCTCGACGAGTCATCTTCACGACTTGCTCACACCGAGCTTGTCAATGAGAAAGAAACATGGAATTTCCCAGCAATGAACGATGATTTAAAAGAGCTGCATCGTAATGACTTTAACCTTGGAGAAGAGGAAGCCCTGATGGGTAGTTGGGATGAAGTGGATTTACGGAGAAAGCTACTCATTGGGAGGTTGATGATTGGGAACAAATGAGCGAGAGGAGCTAGAAGATGAAGAGTTGAGAAAGATGATCAATCATCGGAAGGAGGAAGGTGCAGTCGATGTAAGAATCCCTATGGATGATGTTATCCAAAGATCTTTCAAGGGTTATGCCTCGGGAGGATGAGGTGTTCTCATCACAACCACTTCAAGCCCAAAAGGAAAAAGGTGGCCCTTTAAAATCTAGTATTGAGCAACCACCTACCGACTTGGAGCTTAAACCGCTTCCTCAACACCTTAAGTACATTTTTCTTAAGGATGGTGATAATTTACCCTTGATCATCTCTTCAAAACTCGAGCCCGAGCAAGAAGCATTGCTGATAAAAGTGCTTGAAAAGAATATCCTCGCATTCGGATGGCAAGTGGGTGATATCAGAGGAATCAGCCCCGATGTGTGCATGCATAAAATCTGAACGGAGGAAGGAGCTAAGAATGTAAGACAACCTCAGCGAAGGCTGAATCCGCATATGCAGGAGGTTGTCAAGAAGGAAGTTATAAAGTGGTTAGACATGGGAATCATCTATGCAATTGCCGATAGTGAGTGGGTTAGCCCCACCCAAGTTGTGCCAAAGAAGGGAGGTATCACCGTTGAAAAGAATGAAAAGGGGGAAGAGATAGCTTTACGCCTTGTGGATCAAGCTATAGAGTCTGCATTGACTATCACAGATTGAATGAAGTCACCGCCAAAGACCATTTCCCTTACCCTTCATTGACCAAACTTATTGAAAGACCGAGTGGTCACAAGTATTATTGTTTCCTCGATGGATATTCTCGTTACTTCTAGATAGCCATCGACCTAATGACCAGGAGAAGACTACGCTTACGTGTCCATCGTGCACTTTTATGCTCCGCAGAATGCCCTTTGGCTTATGCAATGCACCTGTGACTTTTCAAAGGTGTATGCTTGCCATTTTGATGGACTTATGGAGAAATGTATGGAAGTCTTCATGGATGACTTCTCGCCTATGGCGATAGCTTCATGAGATCTTGGCGAATCTAGATATGGTACTTCAACGCCGTGTTGAAAAGAATTTAGTGCTTAATCGGGAGAAATGCCATTTTCTAGTTGATGAGGGATCGCTTACGGGACACAAGGTGTCCGCACTCGTATTCAAGTTGATAAGGCCAAAGTAGAAGCCATTGAGAAAATGTCGTACCAAAACCGCAAAAGAGGTACGCGGCTTTCTTGGTCATGTTGGCTTCTACAGCACGATTTATTAAGGACTTTTCCACCATCGCCAAGCCCCCGTCCAACCTTCGAAAGATGATGTTGTGTTCTTGTTTGATGAGAAATGCAAGAAAGCTTTCAATTGCTTGAAGGAAAAGCTCATAAGTGCCCCTATCTTAATCGCACTTTGATCGACTAAGCCTTTTGAATTATTATGCGATGCCTCTAACTACGAGTAGTAGCGCAGCTTTAGGTCAAAGAATTGATAAAAAGTTCAGGCCCATTTACTATGCGAGCCGCACCTTTGAACCCGGCTCAATGCAATTACACTACGATCGAGAAGGAATTCTTAGCCGTCGCTTTTGCTATTGACAAGTTTAGAAGTTACCTTCTAGGGTCTCAAGTTGTCGTTTGGACCGACCATGCAGCCTACGCTACCTTATGGACAAAGCGGATGTAAAACCAAGGTTACTCGGATGGATTCTAATTTTGCAAGAGTTTGACCTTGAGATCAAAGATAAGAAGGGTAGTGATAATGTTGTGGTGATCATCTTTCTCGCCTAGTAAATGAGGGTGGCGTAAATCACAAGGAAATAGGCATCGACTTCCCGATCGAGCAATTGATGAAGCTTGATAATGTTAGGCCATGGTACGATTTACGCCAACTATTTATCAAGTGGACATTTAGAGGAAATGACGTATCGGGAGAGGAAGAAGTTCTTTCTCGACCTAAAATATCTCGTGTGGGAGGATCCTTATTTGTTCAGGGTTTGTAAAGATGGGTTGCTTAGAAGGTGTGTTCCGGAACATGAGCAATGGGATATTCTCGAGCAATGTCATAGTGGTCCCACAGAGGACACTACGGAGCACCCAAGACAGCTTGCAAAAATCCTCCAAGCCGGATTCTCTTCGCCGACTCTTTTAAGGACGCAGAAGCCTTTTGTAAAGGTTGCGATAGGTGCCGAGAATTGGGAGAGGCGAGTAATAGGATGGAAATGCCACTTAGACCCATTCTGGAATGCGAAGTCTTCGACGTGTGGGGAATTGATTTCATGGGACCCTTTCCATCGTCGTGTGGAAATAAATACATTCTCGTCTGTGTAGACTACGTCTCCAAGTGGGTGGAGGCAATAGCCACCCAAACTAATGATCACAAAGTTGTGAAGAAATTCTTGCAAAAGAATATCTTCACCAGGTTTGGCTGTCCTAGAGCCCTCATTAGTGACGAAGGTACTCATTTTTGCAACGCGCCGCTTGATAAGGTTCTTGAGAAATATGGTGTTAGACACAAAATCGGTACGCCATATCATCCCCAAACAAGTGGCCAAGTCGAGATAAGCAACCAGAGCCTTAAAAGGATTTTAGAAAAGACCGTGAACTCAAATAGATCCAACTGGAGTCTAAAGTTGGATGACGCACTTTGGGCTTATCGCACTGCGTTTAAGACCCCGATGGGTACGTCACCCTTCCAAATGGTTTATGGCAAAGCTTGCCATTTACCAGTCGAGCTTGAGCACAGAGCCTACTGGGCTATTAAATTCTTGAATTTCGATAGCCAGCTCTGTGGGGAGAAGAGATTATTGCAATTAAACGAGCTCGATGAATTTAGACTCAGAGCATATGAGAATGCAAGAATCAGTAAGGAGAGAACTAAGATACTCCACGATGCCAAGATCAAGGATCGAGAATTCAAAGTGGGTGATATGGCTTTGCTTTATAACACCAGGCTCCATCTTTTTGCGGGTAAGCTTAAATCTAGATGGTCCGCCCCTTTGAGATTCTTGATGTCCATCCGAGTGGAGCGATCACGTTAAATGGGTATGGTGATCAACCTTTTAAGGTCAATGGTCAAAGACTCAAGAAGTACTTTGGGCAACCTAAGGAAAAGCCTGAAGTACTATACTTTCAAAAGAGAAATGACACGGTTGAGTCGTTTATTTGTGAAGAGATTCCATCCGACTTCTTTGGAGTGGATGATGACATTATTACCCCTATCCTTGCAGATCCTCTCCCGAGCCTCATTAGCATACCTCACCCGAATCTGAGAAACAAGAACAAGAAGAAAAGAGTCAGTGTTGTCTGGAGAGAAAAATTTCATGATCTTCTCACGCACTTGACTTGTTGTTGTGGAGAAAAACATTTCCGTTCTAGTCATTCTGATTCTGACGGAGAAGTGGCTAGCCTCAAACCCAAGTGGCCCGATCCAGGTTGACTTGGTTTGCTCTGTCAAGCTAATGACATAAAAGAAGCGCTCCTAGGAGGCAGCCTAGTCTTTTAAGTATTTCTTTTTAGTTAAGCTTTTATTTTATTAGGAATAAAACCTGGGTGTTTTGTGTTGGTTATCCTTGTCCTATTTGTTGGTTGCTTCATTTGCTTATTTTTGTGTGCATACCTGTTTACTCATATACCCTGGTCTACCCGAGAGATTATTCTCATTATGTCGAGTGTTGCAGATACTTTTGAGCAGGTTTGCAAGCTTTTACTTTTAGTGTCGTCTGTTCTTCATACGAGTGCAGCGGTTTATTCATGCTCCGGCCTGACCACTGCCAACCTACAGCCCGACAACCATCGTTGGAACCAGCTAAGTGCTCTTTTCTTTTATTTGCACATTCTGAGGACATAATGTGAATTAAGTGTGGGGGGGTGCAATTCATGCTTTATTTTCGACAGTATGAGTAAATATTTGTGATCTTTGATAAATGGTGAAATTTTAAAATTTTTACACTTGGATAATTGTAAATCTTGAGCATATGATTGAAACAAATGCTTGCTAGTTGTAGTTTCCTGACGATGATTTTATGTGACTTTGAGAGATAATTATAGCATGTTTTTACTGATTTGAGATAGTATTCATTTCACACTCACGAAAGCCTTTGATATTGAAGCAAAAACTTTTGAACTGTATCCTTTCATTATTTTAGTGATTTATCTTAGAAAGATTTGTTCTTAATAGTATCAGTGATGTAACACCTAAGTTCAGAACGTGTACTGTGAATATCTGACGGTTTGAATGTGATAAGTGAAACGTAACTATTGTGCTTTTAAAATGAAGTGAATAAGTGAAGTTGTTTTTATAGTTGTGTGTGTCGGAAGCTAGTCGATGATTGGAGTGAGGTAGGGCATTATCTTGAAATGTCCTATACCACTATGATGACTAAGAGCTCACGACAGTTGGAAGAAGCTACCTTATGATTTGAGTAAGGTAGGGTGTTATCACGAAACATCCTATTCTACTATGACGGGTAAGAGCTCATTCTGATGTGCGTCAAAGAAAAGAAGAAGACAAAAAAAGAAAGAAAGTGAAAAGAAAGTTAAAGACTAAGTTATCGTTAATCTTATACCTAGTATAAACCGAATGATATCTTTGTAGGGATTATCCTAACTTGCTCACAAGGAAGACTTTGTGTGGGACGATTCATCGCTTATACCTAGATAGTCATTGAATTATTTGAAAAGATATTTGTCTGAAAGGATTGTGGAGATTGAAAAGGGCTTGTCACACATACACCGAATCTATCTCTATGTTGGTATTATTTGCTATAGTTGTTGTATCTTTTGTTACATGAGTTGGGGATCTATTTGGATTGCATATAAAGTGAGCTAGTTTTGATTGTTTTGTTCGGGACGAACAAAAGTCTAAGTGTGGGGGAGTTGTTTACGACTAATTTTATGGTTTTTATCGAGTTATTTCGTAACATTATCTTCCGTGTTTTAGTGATTTTTATAGAAAATCACATGGCTAAAAGGATAAATTGAGAGAATGACGTTTTTGAATAGTTAAAATGCAAAATCAAGTAAATATCGTGGTTTTATTATCTATTTTGTATGGTTTTACGTTTTGCTCGGTTTTGTCATCTTTTAGGTGCACAAATGTGGAATGGAAGAGGTCTAAATGATGTTTGATTGAAGATTAAAGTGGAAAGAAAGAGATACAAGAGGATGAAGATGAAATAAAGCTTGGGAAAATCCCGAAAACGACTCGTAATACGACGGGCTAATCAAAAAGGCGTTTTACAAGAAGAGTCCTTAATGAAAGTTGTAGAGTTTTCCGAGAGCTTTTTATGACATTCGGATCATAATTTTTGGAGGTCTACAACTCAAAATATGAATTTTAGAAGTTTGAGTCGAGAGCTGAACTAGCGTTCACAGCAGCAATTTGATACAGAGAGTTTAGCTTGACCTCAAACGAACGTCCATGTAGCGCCGAATACGGTCAAGCGGGCGTCCGGATTCTTAAACTAGCGTCCGGCACCGACTTGAGCATTAACCGCCTCTTTTTCTATAAAAGCAGCCCTTGTTCCAACCCTAATTCATCATTCACGCATACACAATTCTAGCCGCACTTTTGATACAGAAGCGCACCCGCATCAATACCAATTAGAAGATGATTTCTTCCAATCCAATGATTATGATCAACATCATGGTTGTTGGCTAAGCACATCAGCGGTGGGACAACGGATGAAACCGATCAACATCAACACCAACTAGAGAGATTTTTGCTACATGTTTAGTGAGTAAAGTAATAATTTTTCTTCAATTGGATATTGTTTTTTATCGTTTACGTTTTATTCGAATCGAGAGATCGATGAAACCATCTTTTATGATTTGAATTTATATGAAAATATTGTTCAAGTTGTGACCTTTTCAATTGATGCGATTGATTATGTTTCAAGAGATTGATCATAGTTAGTTGAGTAGGAGTATTAGAAATAATCTCGTGATCGTGTTTTTGCATGTCGTTTTGTTTTATTTGAAAAAGAAAACGAAACCCTATAATTCGCTTAGAGAAATTTAATCGAATTCGTGATAGATCATTACTAAAAATTATATCTTTAACTTGCCGTCTAGTTGGGGTTGGGTTGATTGATCGGTGGATTCCGTTGCCTTGCCGTTGTTTTAATTATTTGATAAACCAAATAGTTCGTATCAATCGTTGATTGCTAAGTTTAGTTGTTTTAAGATTATAGTTGTTTTTCACTGCTTTAAGCATAATTTAGGTTCCCGATTCATCGCTCATCGTCTTAGTTACTGTTCATCATATTTACTGTTCATTAATTCATAATTAGTATAAATCTTAGTTTTAGTTAATAGTCGTGACATAATCGATAGAATAATTGTTCCTTGATCCGATAAACATTCCACTCCCTTAGGACGACCCGTTAACATCCTATACTACGATCCTTATACTTGGGGTGTTTCGGTTATAAATTGTAAAACTCGTTTTTACCGAACAAATACCCTAGGCCCAATCTTTTCATTCTGTCCGTTCCAGAATCATCTACAATGCTTAGCCCAATTATTTTGTATCTTTAAAATAGTCAAATAACGCATGAAATAATATCGAATAAGGGAAAATAATCGTGAAGTGCAAAATACTCGACTCATGAACCCGACACATGACATCCATCTCAAATGGTTCATAATTATAGGTCGAAACAACTATTTTTAGCTCGTAATGGATAAACGGTTGATGTCATAGGATATATTATTTTAAGCGTCATCAAGTTGTACTTGCAAGAAAAAGGGAGGACAACGTGCATGTGGTAGACTGGGTGACAGCAAAAGCAGAAACATGTCTACTTGTCAAGAACAAACAATCACCTAGCTGGATTTGGCACAGAAGACTTAGTCACCTGAATTTTAAGACAATCAACAAGTTATCAATGAACAAACTTTTAGAAGACCTACCAGATATCACATTCAAGAAATAGAACCTATGTGATGCATGTCAGAAAGGAAAACAGATCTAAAGCTGTTTCAAGTCAAAGTCACATAAATGAGCAACAAGAATTCTACAACTATTGCATATGGACTTATTTGGACCAGTCACACCGCGAGTGTATGTGGCAAGAAGTACACTCTCATTGTTGTTGATGACTTCTCCAAATCCACTTGGACCATTTTCATGAACAAGAAAAGAGAAACTCTCAATAAACTAGCAGATTTATTGAGAAGAATTCAAAATGAAAAATAATTGAAGATTATCAAGATAAGATCAGACAAAGTAATATAATTTCTAAATGAAGTAATCAGAACCTATTGTGATGAAAATGAAGTACTACATCAATTATCAGCAGCATGAACTCCACAACAAAATGGAGTAGCGAAAAGAAGAAATAGAACTCTAAAAAGGTTCGTCGATCAATGAAAGCTAAAGCAAACTTACCGAAGAGCAATCCCCATCAGCTACCACATATTCAATAAAAGTTTAATGATAGAACACACATCTAGACACAATCCATAATCTCCCCATTAATCATTACATACCATGCATCAATGTGTCATGTGATAAATCCTTCGTGATAGTGCATTGGTGAAGAGAATCAAGTTGTATTAACCCCACAATCTTAACTTACCTGCACATACACTCGCTCACCTTCCCTTCAGACTTGGTTACACAACATGGCACCGTAATCGGGCCGGGCTGACTTGGGGACCGAGTATTACTCTTAGGTCCCCGTTTGATTCTTTTTTTTTTATGCGAGGTTCGTGCCCTTTTTACTACAAGTTCGCTTCCCTCACTACCATTATTATTATTATTATTATTTTTTATTACTTTTTTGGCAGATTTCTCACTATTTTTTCTCTCACTCTAGCAAGCCCGTTTTGTCCCGGTTTACCATTTGTGGCAATCAAGTTGCTTCCCTTGTCCTACAACAATTTGTTAAAGTATATACACAGACAAATAATGATTCTCGGTTAAAACAACTCATCATCTCATCTCAACCACTTCTCATTCAAATTATGTGCTCAAATAATTGAGTGCAACGGTAGAATAACAATTAATAAGTTACTACTTCATGTAACATAACACATGCTCATTCTTCCATATTATAATGAATATGCTATAGCTGTTAAGTGTAATGCCCGAAAGACAATTTTGTAATTGTTTTAAATGAAATGATATTATTATTCATATTTATGATTCTCATATTCACCGATGTGACAATAGTATTTTCACTACAGAAAACCCTAAATTATATCGTTTATGTAATCACTTAACTCAGTGTATGGGATATACACGGGAGGATTGAGTTAGTGAAGATGTACTTAAAATACAATTAGCCCGTAGTGAAGTTAATCGAGAGTATTGGGTCTCTCCTTTAACGTGCTATTAATGCGTCCAGAACACAATAGGTGTGATTGTCTTATCCGGACATTCGGTTAAGATAACCTAGTGGGGCATTTATATATGATAGATATATCATATAGGGCTGGACCGATTTGATTAGAGTTCACGTTATGATTATGTAATCGAGAAGTCTTATCGAATCAATCAATGATCATATTTATGGATATATCTTAATCCTGAGGTGATATCAGTCAACTGCTTGAATCAGTATGAGGTTTGACTTGACGGTTAAGGATTACACTGAGTCTGTGATCTGAATTACCCCATCTTGGCATTGTACTGGATTGAGTGAGAAGTCTATGTTATCACATATATGGAATCCATTCTTTCCATTTATGGAAGTAGATAGACAGTTCCCTTATTTGTTAATCCTTGAAACTGATCGATCGTACGAGTTCATATTACACTGATTAGCTACTAGTGAGTTGTATGAATTAATTGATTACTAGGGTGTTAATGGTAAATAAGGATAAGAGGTTCTAAAAAGGGTTAACGGTAACTTCCCGATTTAGAATGAACAGTCTATGGAGGATTAGTCCATATGTAATGATTATATCAATGGACGCTTATTATCATTCTCGTGAGGAGATAAATATAATCTCATAATCGGAGGAGTGCAGTCACGGGATTATGGTGGCATATTCCAGTTATTGTTTTATCGAATATAATTATTCTGTTCGTAAGATAATTATTTATTTGATTTATCGGAGCCGCTGATTATTAGTCCATGGTCCCCGACGTGCCTCCAATATATCATAGCTATTCTCGGACGTCAAATCCTAATAATATTAATTTAGTTCTTATTAGAATTTAATTAAAACGATATGTGAATTAATTGTTTAGTGAACTATTAATTTGGTTGGGCTAAATAATTAAATATGTGAAAAAGACATTTTTCATAATCTTGGTCCAATTTGGTGTGAATGGCCGAAAATCATAGTGACTAGGTCACAATGATAATTTTCGGCCAAGAGGTGTCTTAGGGAACAAGAAATTAGTTTTCTTGTGGATTAATAAGACATGTGCACAAAATATTTATTGGATAAATATTTTATGATAAAAATAAAGATAAAGATTATTCTAGATTTGTTCTAGAATATTCTTGGATTATCTTTTATTTATTGGATTTATTTATTTGTAAAATAAAATCATGGAGGACAAGAAAAGCTCTCATATATAAAGAGGCTTTTCCCAACTCATACACACACACAAATTTTCGACTCTCTCTATAATTTAGAGAGAGATAAATTTTCGGCAAAGGCTAGAGGGAAAATCTTGGAGTTTTTCAGGGTAATATCGGGAGGATTTGAGACGAGGATTTCCTTCCACCGGGAGTTGCTCGGATCACACGTGCCGAAGATCGTGGTGCTCTTCACACCATCTTTTGTTCTTCCTATTACGGTTCTTCTACTTGGATTTTGAGATCCAAGAGGTATGTTCTACAACCCCCTTGTAGAGTAGATCTAGTTATTTTATTATGTGTCAATTATAGATCTAGATCCTTAAATCGCTTCCATTGCGGATGATATTACTAACAGTGGTATCAGTCGCCAGGTGATTTATATTTATACGTATAAAATATTAGATCTAGGAGTGGAAAACAAGTAGTTTTTGTGTCCCAATTTTTTTTTTGTGGGCCGATGCATATGTTTATTTTTTTATGTTGCGATTGTTGTGGTTTGAAGAGATGGATTGGGGTTGGTACTGTTTACTCGTTAGATCTATTGTAAGCTCTCTCGATTTAGATCGTTTGAGCATAGGATTGATGTAAAAGTTGTTGTTTTTTTATTCTTTTTTTTCGGCTATTTTTTTTTGCAATTCCGGAAAAACGACGAAGAACGATGATGAACACGAGATGAAGACGGAACTCGAGGTATGATTAGGAGTCGGGGATGAAAATTTTTTGTTCATAATTTTCCTAACTCGGTTAGGTTTTGGATTTTATTAAAAATCAATTTTTATAATCGGCTGTTTAAGAAAAAAAAATTTAAATTTTTTTTTCTTGGAATAAAAATACAGCAGGATTTTAATAAAAAAGAAAAAATATTTTATTTTATTTTATAAAATAAAGGCCCCTTCTCCTTTCGGGTTCACGGTTCGTGGTTCAAGGCTCAAATATCGAAGACACGAAGACAACAAGTTGTAATTTACAGCTTTCCTAGGATAGATTAGATACGGGGGTCCCAACGATCCATCTCGATTTTTAAATTTTCCGCAATTTATTTTTTATGTGTTTGATCATAAAATAGATATAAAATCGGAATTGCCATGACATGCATCATATCATAAATCCACTCCATGCATACATGTAGAATTTTAATTTTGGTAATTAAAATAGGCATGTATACAAACTCGCGTAATTAGTTGAAATTTAATTAATACGTGGTAATTAATTAATTTAGTAACTAATTAAAGATTCGAGGACGGGTTATGAAATCGTTAAGCCTCTCGGTGTGTGTTCTCGGTGAACCGCCTTAAAAGCCCAAACGAGATCATGTTTTCGATTCGTAGTGTCTACGAGATTGAATAATGGTAAAAGAACAATAAATCTTTGATAAAAACGGTTCGCCTATTGGTTGGGTGGTCAACTGAGCTTCGCTCGACCGACTTAACCCTCCTAGTGTGATGTATGCACGGGTGTCCGGCAAGACTAAGCTACACCGGCGAGCAGAGAGGTGATTCCTTCTTATCTCAATGGGGCTCTCTTGACCCGATTTCGTCCGACTGTCACATATGTTCCAACGAATAGGATGGGTAGGCTTGCCTATGTTACCAACACCATTCGGAATCCTTGATTTGATGTGCTTTTATGTTAACATAAAAAAGACGTGGTTAGTTAACCCACCACCACTTTCAAAATATTGATTGGGAGCGGGGGATGCGACAGCCAACCCCACGGCCTCTACTATAGATACAAGTAAGTGAGAGAAGGGTGACGCCTCGCGGCACTTTGATTTCGTCCCCCTACGGATGGTGTTCACCCCTATCAACATTCATGGCTTGGTCTTCGAAAGGATAGGATTTCAGGGTACTCATCGGGTCACTGACCTATCCTACGACGGCACACTCGGGGCGTACCTAAGAGATCCGATATAGTTGGTCACACTCATCAAGGGTATTGTTGATAATATCTAGGCTAAAAAAAGGAAGATAGTCAATGAATAAAGGGATGTTCGATTTTCGTGGGATGTTCGATTCTCACAAGTTATTCATTGATGAGATTGTCTCGATTTAACCATAATCTCTTTGACCTACCTTACGGCGGCACTGAGATGTGAGGTTAAAACCTTGGAATGGTAGAGTAGACTTAATTTTAGTTTACAATTTCTAAAATGAACTTATATAGTAGTGTTAAACTTGAATTAATATATGTCATTTTATTTTCAAAGAAAATGTCTCGCTCAAATTTACCTTTCTTTCTCATTCAAATTTTATCGGGAAACAACTTTAAGAAATAGAAGAGTAATCTAAACGTGGTTCTCACATACGAGAATATGCAATATGTACTCACTTCTGAATGCCCTACGGTGGCGATCCAAAACCGGAAAAGCCGAGATCGAGCAAACGTGAATCGTTGGATCGAGTCGATAACCGGGCTCGTGGGATCATCTCGCGGCAAAGGTCGAGGTTATTCGACCTAGATTGAAGAGTTTGAGACAAAGACGAGAAATCATGCAGAAACTTACTTTGATGTTTGGATCACCTAGCAACCAAGCAAGACACGATGCCATCAGGATGGATGTTAACACGAAATTGAAGAAAGGTCAAGCAGTGAATGGTCATGTTATAAATATGATCGCCATTTTCAATGACGCCGGTATTCATGGATCGATGTTCGATGAAGCAACTCAAGTGTCGATGATTTTGGAATCGTTGACTCCTGAGTTTATCCCGTTCAAAACTCAGTATCTGATGGGCAAACATGAGTTGACCATGACACAGATGCTTAATGAACTGACTATCTACGAGGGCCTACTATCGAAAGATAAGGTCCAAGTAGGGGATAAGAAAGCTAAAGCCAATATGGCCGAAGCTAAGCCATCAAACAAGCCTAAGGCCAAACCGAAGAAGAAGGGTAGTGTTGCACCTGTGCCCAAGCAAATGAAGAAAAAGAATGCCAAGAAAGTTGACGAGGCCAAGCCCAAGGGCAAGTGCTTTTACTGTAAGGAGGTAGGACATTGGAAACGCCATTGTCCGGAATATCTTCGTGATGTAAAGGATGTCAATGTCAAGGCTGTCACTGGGAAAGATAAGAAAGGTATTTCGGAATTACTATTCTTAGAATCCTTTAATGTAGCTAAAGATGTGTCCACTTGGATACTTGATACTGGAGCTACTAACCATGTATGTTCTTCATTGCAGATTCTTAGTTCGTACGAGGAGCTGGAAGAGGGTTCTCAAGTGATGCGAGTAGGCACTGGGGCGCTCATTTCGGCTAAAGCAGTGAGAGCTGTGGACTTACACTTTAATAATAGAATTTTACATGTAGAGAATGTTTATTTTATTCCGAATTTCAAGAGAAATTTAATTTCTCATTCTCGCCTTAGTTGAACAATCATTTTCTGTTTCAAATTCGAATGGTGAATTTGTTATTTCGAAGAATGGCTTTGAATTGTGTTCAACTACGAATGAAAACGGTTTATATTTTGTAAGACCACATAAAGCTCCACTACTTAATCTTCGAAATGTTTAAAATCGCTCATCAAAGATCTCGCTAAAAGCGCGTAAAGTTTCTCAAGTAAAAAAAAGATAAAACATACTTGTGGCATATGAGGCTCGGCCATATTTGCTTGGAAAGACTCAAAAGACTAGAAAAGGTTCATGCCTTAGGTGAGTCATCTGTTGACACACTGCCTGTCTGCGAGTGTTGCCTGGAGGGAAAAATGACTAGGCGTCCCTTCTCGTCAAAGGGTAATATTGCCACGGGAACTCTAGACTTAGTGCATTCGCACCTTTGTGGTCCGATGAGAACGATGCTGCTAGTAGGCGGATACGAGTACTTTGTGACTTTCATTGATGACTACTCGAGATTCGGGCTTATGTTTATCTCGCCGCGATAGGAAGTCCGAGGCTTTTGGTAAGTTCATGGAGTTCCAAGCGAAGCCGAAAGGCAACTAGGCAAGTCATTGAAATGCCTTCACTCGGATTGTGGAGGTGAGTATTTAGATCATCGAGTTCATTGACTACTTGGTCGGAAAGGAATTTGTTTCAACGTTGACGCCGCTTAGGACACCTCATCAAAACGGAGTTGCTGAGAGGAGAAACAGGACATTGATTAACATGGTTAGATCAATGATGAGCTACGCCTCACTACCTTTATCCTTTTGGGGTTATGCTTTAGAAGCAGCGGTCTATATTTTGAATGCAGTACCGTCAAAGTCTGTCGAAAAGACACCCGCAGAGATGTGGTCCGGACGTCACGAAAGCATTCGTCACATCCGCATATGGGGTTGTCCTGCACATGTGCTGATGGACAAGACTACCAAGCTACAATCGCGTACGAAAGTGTGTTTGTTTTTAGGCTATCCAAAAGGTACACGTGGTGGTCTATTTTACGATCCGGAAGATAACAAAGTGCTAGTCTCGACTAACCCTACGTTTTTGGAGGAAAGTTATATGAAAGACCACAGACCTCGAAGTAAAATTGTACTAGAGGAATTACTCTCCGATGACGTCAGGCCTATTGAGGCTATTGATGTTCCTGTAAACAACACTTCTAATACAACAGTCACTTCCGGCATTCCTGTTCCACCTAGACATACTACGAGAGTGGTTCGGCCACCGGCTCGGTTCGGCATGGATTTAGAGACGAACGTAGTCACCTCTGATGGGGTGAAAGATGATCCTCCGACCTATAAGAAGGCCATATTGGATCACGATAAGGATAAATGGATTGACGTAATGAATCAAGAGATGGAGTCTATGTACTCTAACTTAGTCTGGAAACTTGTAGAACTTCCTCAGGGTGAAAGGCCCATTGGATGTAAATGGCTCTACAAGTGAAAGAGAGGAATAGATGGGAAGGTCGAAAACTTCAAAGCACGGCTGGTAGCCAAAGGTTACACACAGCGAGAGGGTATAGACTACGAGGAAACCTTCTCACCTGTGGCCATGATGAAAACCATCCGCATCCTCCTTTCGATTGTTGCATGTCTGGATTATGAAATCTGGCAAATGGATGTTAAGACATCGTTTAACAACGGCTTTCTCAACGAGGAAATCTATGTGCAGCAACCAGAAGGATTCATTGAAGAAGGTCGAGAGCACATGGTGTGCAAGTTGCTCAGATCTATTTATGGGTTGAAGCAAGCATCTCGTTCCTGGTATCATAGATTCGATCACACGATCAAGTCTTATGATTCCGAACAACAATTTGCTGAATCTTGTGTGTACAAGAAGGTTATCAAAGATATTATTGTATTTCTAGTGTTGTACGTTGATGACATACTCCTAATTGGAAACGATAAGGGGATGATGTCCGACTTGAAAAGTTGGTTGACCACGCAATTCCAAATGAAGGATTTGGGAGAAGTGAGTTATGTTCTAGGGATCCTAATCATAAGGGATCGCAAGAACATGATGTTAGCTCTGTCCCAAGCCACTTATATAGATAAGGTGCTGGCACGCTTCGGTATGGAGAACGCCAAGAAGGGTTTTCTACCAACCCGTCAGGGTGTTTACCTCTCTAAGACTCAGGGGCCTCAAACTCCTGAAGAGACAGAAGCTATGGGAAGAGTTCCATATGCCTCGGCTGTTGTTAGTGTTATGTATGCTATGAGGTGTACGAGACCTGATATTTGTTACGGCGTTGGATTAGTCAGCCGTTTTCAATAAAATCCAGGGCAACCGCACTGGACAGCAGTAAAGAATCTCATCAAATATTTGAAGAGAACTAAAAATTATATGCTCGTCTATTCGAGTGGGAGTTTGGAGTTAGCGGGGTACACCGATTCTGACTTTCAGTCAGACAGAGATGATTCTAAATCAACCTCTAGTTCAGTGTTTACGCTTGGTGGCGGTGCAATAGAATAGAGAAGCCAAAAGCAATCCAGCACAGCCGATTCAATAATGGAAGCTGAGTTCATAGCGGCCTCCGAGGCAGGTAAGGAAGCGGTTTGGTTAAGAAAGTTCATCAGCGGATTAGGCATTGTCCCGAATGCTGAAGATCCTATTACTCTATATTGTAATAACAATGGGGCCATTGCCAACTCTAGGGAACCTCGAAAGCACAGTAAGTCGAAGCATAAAGAGAGGAAATACTGGGTGATCAACAATTTTGTCGATAGAGGGGATGCTTCCCTCCGAAGAATCGCCTCCGCCGATAATCCTGCAGATCCATTCACCAAGACACTGTCGATTGAAGCTTTTAGTCGACACTTGGAGACTATAGGTATTAGAGACATGTCTCATTTGCTTTAGAGCAAGTGGGAGTGATAGTTTGATGTATTTTAAATAATAGGGTGTGCTCTAAAACAATTAATCACATGCTTTCGTGCAAGTGGGAGATTGTTAAGTGTAATGCCCGAAAGAAAATTTTGTAATTGTTTTAAATGAAATGATTATTATTCATATTTATTATTCTCATATTCACCGATGTGACAATAGTATTTACACTACAGAAAACCCTAAAGTATATCGTTTATGTAATCACTTAACTCAGTGTATGGGATATACATAGGAGGATTGAGTTAGTGAAGATGTACTTAAAATGCAATTAGCCCGTAGTGAAGTTAATCGAGAGTATCGGGTCTCTCCTTTAACGTGCTATTAATGCGCCCAGAACACAATGGTGTGATTGTCTTATCCGGACATTCGGTTAAGAGAACCTAGTGGGGCATTTATATATGATAGATATATCATATAGGGCTGGACCAATTTGATTAGATTTCACGATATGATTCCGTAATTGAGAAGTCTTATCAAATCAATCGATGATCATATTTATGGATATATCTTAATCCTGAGGTGATCTCAGTCAACTGCTTGAATCAGTATGAGGTTTGACTTGACGGTTAAGGATTACACTAAGTCTGTGATCTGAATTACCCCATCTTGGCATTGTCTTGGATTGAGTGAGTAGTCCGTGTTATCACGATACGAATCCATTCCTTCCATTTATGGAAGTAGATAGACAGCCTCTTTATTTGTTAATCCTAGAAACCGATTGATCGTGCGAGTTCATATTACACCGATTAGCTACCATGAAGTTGTATGAATTAATTGATCACTAGGGGTTAATTGTAAATAAGGATAAGAGGTTCTAAAAGGGTTAACGGTAACTTCCCGATTTAGAATGAACAGTCATATTAAAACAACAAAGAGATATTGAGAAATCAATAGCTAAGTTTGCTACTAATCGAATCAAATCGAATACCTAGCAAAGAAAATTATAAAAGAAGTTAAAGAGGAAATTCATAAAACTTCCTATACAAAATACCTATTAACATTTCTACTACCTTTTCGGAAGATGGAAAATATAGTTATCCCAACCACAATGTGGGAAACAAAGAGCTTGGTTCAAGTCTTGATCCAAACGCTTTAATATGGCCTTGCCAATAAGCATAGGTGCAAAACTAGAAAATTACTTCTGGATAACATAGGGAAAGATGAGTTCATCTTAGATGGACAAAATACTTCACCCCTAGATGAAGTAATCAAGTTAATGACTCTAGACGAGTTAAAAGCGAAAAAGAAATAAAAACCAAACCAGAATTAAGTTTAATTCTTGGTATTGAAACTCTATACCCTATAGAGGAACAACCTGAAGCTATTCCTAAGAAAGAAACTTCAGAAAAACAACCCGAAGTTGAAGCTTCTGGTACTAAAAATGAAGAATCATCTTTTAAGAAAAGAAAAGGTAACGAAGGAACCTTTTTTACTACTAATTATCCTAAAATTCCTGGTGAACACAAGGATTCTAGGACTCCTATCCTCAATATTGACGGAAGGATAGACAGAAAAGAGCTCATAGATAGTTGGGCAACTGAAAACCTATGTTAAAAAGGTTAAGAAGAATCTAACTAGTTTTCCAAAGCTATATCATCCTTTACCCGAGGATAAACTGATCATTGAAACCGATGCATCAGAAGAGTATTGGGGAGGAATCCTTAAAGCAATTAACATTGAACAAGAGTTAATTTGTAGATATACTTCAGGCAGCTTTAAAAATACTGAGAAGAATTATTAGCCATAATTCGAGTCATTAAGAATTTTAGTGCTTATCTCACTCCTAATAGGTTCTTAATTAGGACTGATAACAAAAACTTCACATACTTTTTAAACACCAATATACAAGGTGATAACAAACAAGGAAGACTTGTAAGATGGCAAATGTGGCTATCAAGATACTGCTTCGACATTGAGCACATAGCAGATAATAAAAATATATTTGCTGATTTCCTAACCCGTGAATATACAGGTTAAAACCAGAAGATTGACGCAGTTAAAAGCAATGGATGAATTGCAAAATTGAAGCTGACAGAAGCCACCATGGACTTAGAACTAAAATTTCTAAGGTATCACATAAGCCTATTGGAAAATTCCAATAAGCAACAAAAGAAAATTGATATTCCTTGTACTAGCAATAGTGACAAAATATCAGCTACTCCGGGTCAAACGGTAACCGGTAAAGAGTCATCAAACCCGTTGATTCCTAGCATCTTGGAAAAAGATGTAACAGATGTACAAACATCTAATAAATTGGTTAAACCCTCTAACTTAGTCACTGGATTTAGACCCAATACAAAGGATATTCAACATCCTAATAAATCTGAAGGTCAAACTTCAGTATCAACACCCGTTGATTCGGTCATTTCAAGACCAAAATATTATTATGTGGTTTTTAACGGACCATATGCAGGTATATACACCGTATGGGAAGCTGAAAAGCATGCAGTAGAAGGCATCTCAGGAGTGCAACATAAACGTTTTAATACACTCACTGAAGCTCACGTTGCAGGAGAAATCTTTGCACGACAACATTTGACAACACCTCCAAAATTGATGTCAAGTGCAGATTGTTTGAAGGCAACATTCAAGGAAATTTTACGAAAAGAAAAGAAGCCTACAAAAATGGTTTCACTTGGAAGAATCTCTACTGTAAAACCTATAGAGAAAGAACAGCACTTTGAGCTTAATGAAGAAATATTTAATCAACTCTTCAGATATGCCAGGGCAGCAAATGAAGATCATTTCATAAAAGAGAAGTTCTTCACACCTGATAGACAAGACTTTAGTCTATATAACTTCATTGAAGGATCTGAAGCTAGTTCGGTCAATGAAGCATTCAGATATGGTATGACAAAACTGATTTACCCCAGTAAGAACATTCTGGAAATAAATAATTTACCAGAGACAATAAAAAAGGCCATCAGGACCTTTAGAACAAAGGTAATCAACGAAGCCGATCGATTAATCTTCCTGAAGACTCACAACACATTTCCAATCTGGAAAGACGGTATGTTCCAACCAGCAAATCATTTAATTGAAATCGGGATTTCTAAAGATAAACTCGATTATACACCATCAAGGGTTATGGAATTCACATCCAACAATTTTGAACAAATGAACGTTCAAAGATTTGGTCAATTAATTGATCAATTATTAAAAATACGTGATGATTCGCTTATCAAAGTTAATTATCAAGATCAACATACTTTGGTAATCTCGAAGACACTGAAGCAAATCATTGCCGAAGACATCAAAACTGTTCTTCTGTTTGAAAAACCATTTCATAATGGACAAGTAATGACAATCCATAATGTGGAAATATGTTCTACATTAAAAAGAGCCATCGATAAGGTAAAAACTGAGTATCTTTGTAAATATTGCAATAAGAAGGTACGACAGGAAAAAAATTATTGATGAAGATCACAAAATTGGATCAACATCTGCATACGAAGACGAAGTGTCAACACCTACGTCAGAAAAATCCACATCAGATACTACATCAGTAGCAAGTGGATAATATGTAAGCACTTACGTCAGGGTGCAAAATAACAAAATTATCTCAGTGGAAGATAAAGTATTCTCAGTGGAGAATAAAATAAAAGAAAAAGAAGAAGCTTGCCGGCCAACAATGCTGAAGACAAGAAAACTTTTTCCATAATGCAATAAAACGTCAGCTATGACGATTATGTAAACGAATATTCGCATATGAATTATTCGGATCCTTCTCTCATTGATCTATAAAATGGAGAAGTTATTTCATTTGTAAGATATCGCAAAATACAATATCATTTTCATATTTGAAGCTTTCACCTAAATGATGAGTGAGTAGACCTCTCCTATATGGCAACACCATCTGTTATGTAGTAGTATTTCTAAGTGTGTATGTAAATATATTTGTCTTGAATAAAATCTATCTTTACAAGTCCAATTTCTACATATCCCATGATTCAATTGTTCTGAGAACCTGAAGTAGCTGGAGCGTCGTCGGAAGAGTACCGTCAGGCAGGAGGCCATAAGGGAAAGTGTCCATAGGCGTTGCTATTGGTGAGGGAACAGGGGAAAGTCTAGGGGATATGATGATTGAGGAATTGTTCAGAAAGAATTTAGACAATTCAAAGGCAATGATCATACACATAAAGAAGCTATACATTTGATGATGCCATCTTCATTATAGATTTATAAAATCAAAGGTACACCCCTTTCATTATTCCGCAAGAATACATACCATTGAAGTATGTACCAGAACCTGGTATCGGATCTTATAAAGTGATAAGGAACTCTACATCCTGTGAAGCAGGAAGGGATGCTCTCTGACTTACCCGGCTAATGGGCGAGAGGGATGATTCTCCAAAACCCATATGCTAGCTAGCCGATAGAACTTATGGGGCTGCAGGGACGTTTCTAAGGCTTGATGCAGGCTTTCCGCCCATCCGTTGTACAACGATCTCCTAAACCCATATGCCATGAAATTTGGAAGTCACGAGTGTCAACTCGTACGTAAGGAATCCTCTACTGGATTCAATGCTAATATAATGATTCAGCAAGAATTATTATCAAAGATTAAAGCTTCTAAACTAGAACTTAAAAGAAAAATCTTTAGAATGCCTAGCTTAATAAGCGTATTTTTTAAGAAAACAAAATTTATTATTTTGTTAGTACAAAAGAATTCTCTGTTGGCATTAAAGATGTCAGAGGAGAAGTTTATTTACCTCTTATTACGCAACAAGAGATTCATAAGAATCTTCTTAAAATTAAAGAAGAACATAGATCTACGATCAATATGGTTCATCTTGGAGCCATAAAGATTTGTATAAAATCTCAATTTTAAGAAGGTATTAACACACCTATTAAACTAGCGTTAATTGATAATAGAATTAACAATAGAAAGGATTGTGTACTAGGTGCAGCTAAAGGTAACCTAGCCTACAATAAATTTATATTTGCAGTATATCCTAAGTTTGGTCTTAGTATACACAAGTAAAAATTTAGATAAAGCCTTATCACTTATACATCACTTGAAAGAGAAGATCCGATGAATGAAGGTGATAAACCTTTTAGTGTAACTTATTTATTAAGTTATGCATTAACCAATAGTCATCACAGTATTAACTATAGAAAAACTGAGTACATCGAATTAGACGATGTCTTCTCAGAAATAGGAACTATAAAAGAAAATAATTTTTCTAATATAGATTCTAATACGGATTCTTGGGCAATTGATATTGCTAAAGAAAAAAGTATTTTAGGTGTCAATAACACACCAACAATTAATGATAGATTCTCTATTGGAGCATCTTCATCTCGAAGGAGCTTTGTTAAAACTCCTACTGCAAGAAATAGCTTGTTAGAAAGATCTGTATCCATGAGATCGATATCTGAAACTACTCTTAGATATATCTGAAAGAGTAGATAATGCCACCCAAATGCTTAAAAAGCTTTGTGGATAAATGGATGTTATTAAAAAACCAATTTGTTTCCAGAACTTGTGGAAAGAAATGTATGTTAACTTCCATAGCAAAAGAAGTAAAGTTCAGATAGATATCTTTCAAAGAGAAATATCTGGAAAACCTTTAAAGGTTTCATTACCAACAAAATAGGAATGTTGGGATTGCTGGAACAAAAACCATTAACATGGATCCAGCATTTAAAAAAGAAAAACTACTTAAAGAAACAAGACCTTTAAGGGTTAGACCTGTTACGAAATCTACTAACCGGATTTCAAGCGATGGAACTATTTTTCATGAAAAAAGAGTTCAAATTCTCGCAAATAGAAATGGATTTCATGAAGAAATCTATCTTAGAGAAATTTCTGGTAGTAAGAAATTATCCATACCACATCCTTATCCATTTAATCATTCAGAAAAGCTTGGATTAATCTGATTATACACTCAGCAGATACTTGTTTCATCACTCTACTGATGTACATATGTGGTCCGCTGACTTTTAGTCTGATGTGTTTCAATAAACACTTCAGTTGATTGTTTCAAGGTTTTTGTTATCATTTTAGGCCATCACAAATCTTAACTAAATTCTGATCCCATATCCTTAGCCTTCATTACTGAGTTTGAACCCTTAGCCTTCAATCTCTAGTAGGTCTTAGACATTCTACTGAACACCTAACCTAGATAGGTCTGCTGAACAAGTCAGCTGACCTCTTTACAATGCTTGTTTGATCAAACCTATACAAAGATCAAAATCTAATAAACATATACACTAATTCTAGACATATTCTTGTCTTTTCTCTATAACAGCTAGTCTAGCACTCATCATTAAAACTAAAATATGTTCAACAACTACTACTTTCAAATTTAGAATGGGTGAAATGTTGATGTCGTAAGTGTATTATTTTGAGCCGGCTACTCCTAATTCTTATTGTATGTGAATTAATACAACCAATGAAGGAGGTTAATTTCACATAGGCACCTACAAATTTTCAATGGAAGTAGTGTAACAATAGGGATTAGCATATGTAGCTGTTAAAGATAAATTTACCAACAGGGATGATTGATGCATGGTATGGCGGGAATAACTAATAACTCATAATTAGAATATTTCATTAGAAACTCCTGTGTGCTTTTGTTGAACTTACATAATCTTGTGTTTTGATTGATACAATAATTTACTTTTCTGCTTCATTGTTGGTCGAAGACCGTAATTGTGACACTCAATCTGAATTAAACGTACCTTACAAGTCTCTATGTGATTCGACCTTGACTCGCCAATACTCTGCTACGATAGATCTAGTCCTATTTCTAGTAGTCCGTGCTTACACCACGGCATGATAAGTAGGAACCATAAAAGATAACATATTATTGAACTTGAAAGCTTTCAAAGCAAGAGAAATAAATGACACTTGGTCTTCATTAAGGTACAACACCAAAATGACCTTTTAATAAAATGTGTTTTAGATAACCATTTGTGAAGATATTAACAACAAGAATTGTTTGGCCACATGCATTGAAATGTAAAATTTTTAGCAGTAATGTAGTTAAACAACTTAGTAAGTCAAAAGTAAAGTGTATAACCATCACAACAAATAATTTGTATAAGTTAAAACCAATGAAAAGATAAACTTAGGGTAAGGTGCAAGACGCCACTGAACGCCAAAAATAGTAAAATTTCCTTACTCTGAAAAGATTAGGTCGTTGATTAGCACATCATCAGTAACTTGTGTAACGAGCACTTGAAAAAATAATGGTTTTAAAGGTGGTTCTAAGTTGATACATGGGCATCGTTCCAAAGTGCTAAGGATGAGTATCAAATTTTAGAAAACACCTTGAAGATGAGATTCTTGTAAAGTAGTGGCCTTTTGTAAGAAAAGGTGGCTTGCAAAAAACTCTTGTCGTCTTGATAGAATAGGTAAAGAAAATTTATAAGAGTACTAAGGGTTTAAGACCAACAATAACGATGTCAAAAAACAAACTTATGAACATCCAAAACGGAGGAAATGAATGTTTGGATTTAAAAACGATCAGGTTGAAACATTAGTTATTGATTATATTGTCAAAATAGTTTTAAAACACAAGAGTCCTGGAAAAACAATTGTTTTACAACATTGGTTAAAAAGAACGAAGTTGAGCACCCAAGTAGGTTGAACAACTCGAGGGAAACAAAAAGATAAGGATAAAAAAATTAACAATGAAAGGGCTCTTCGGGTTAAATCAAGAATAACAATTATTGTTGAAGTGATGCTACAGAGGCTACTGAAAATGTTTATGTGTATTCAAATTGAAAGTCAAGCAATTAGAAAAAGTTCTACAACAAAGAAAGCCCGTGAGTGTAAGAAAATAAACAAAGGAAACTTTAGAAAGGACTGATGGGATCTGATTCAAAAATTATCCTAGATTCTCAACGTGTTTCAAGAAATTTGTTAGAGTACCCGACTCAAGGTTTTACAGAAGCCTTCATTAAAAAGGATAGATTTTCAAAAGCTTGAAGACACCAACTTGATAGAAGCTGAAAATAACTCGATATATTAGAAAGCAACTCTGAAAACAATTCTCTTCTCCTGAAACGAGAATTTACAAGTTCATACAAAATAGACCGTGGATATATCCAACAAAAATGTTACAAAATATGTTAGATCACTGACCGACCACAAAGATACGTACTTAAATGAATGTGTTGTTGAGAACATAAAGTTTAACCATATCCAAACATTTTCAAAAGAAGGTAGTTCGGGATGAACATATGTTATCAAAAAGATTTTTCAGACTCGATTTAAGAAAGAAGTTTAAAATTTCAATACTACGGGTACAAGATTAAAAGGAAGTTTGTTTTTCCATATTCAAAATGGTAGGACATGGAGAAACATGAAGCATAATATTCTTAAGACAAAACAAGGAAAAGGGTTGAAAGGTTTTACTGGAGTGAAAATTACTTTGATGGAAAACTTCGTTGGTGAAGGAAGCAAGAACGTATGTGATGTGTTGGAAGGTAATTTATTGTTTTTCTCACGATCGGAAAGCGTCAAAACATCGACCCATACAAACCTCCAACCAGACTACTTACCCTAGAAAGAACTTAAAAGTAGAGAAACATTTTTCAAAAGTATTCCTCCAAGCACAACAACCCTATACCACAATCCTATAGTCAAATGGTGGGAATTACCATCTCTGATAATATGGATAAGAAGTTCAAATTATTTCGTGCAATATGTTTGAAATTAGTGACACGTGTAACTCAAATAAAAATGATTTTGAGAATAAAGGAAGATGAGAATAATTTATTTTTGAGTCTTCTAAGTGATAACCAATATTCGTAATGTCTTGGAACACGAAGGGGTACGTCAGTCAAAAACAACAACTTTTGTTCAAAATGAACGTTTGTCAAATTCTTCTACAAGCTAGCAAACACTGACTTAGGTTATTAATTGTGATCAAATCTAAAACGAATTGTACTTGAGTCAAAAGGGAGAATGTAGATCAATGTGTTTGTTACAACACATTAAAAGATCAAGTCATTTGAATATGTAGGATTTTCCAAAACGGAACAAGAAAAGATGATTTGCAACATTTTTTAGTTCAAACATAAAGTCCTATGTTGTTTTGAAATTCATTAAAGTAACCCTTGTTGAAAAGTTATGTAGATGTAAATGAAAAAACTTTTAGAAAAGGAAACCTTTGTTGAAGAGCAAAACTTTCAACCTTTCCGGGGTATGGAAAATGGTTAAACACCGAGTGCAAACCTGTGAATAAAACCATGTGATTGTGATGCAAACAACAAATTTACAATAAGATGAAGAAAATTGTATGCTTGAGAAAAGGAAGCATCTAACAATGAACATTTTGAATCAAGGGTTGCACCATGAATGAAAGATTTTAAAGGGTTCAAGTGCATATGACAATAGAACAACATCATCTTAAAGTAAAGATTGAATAAATAATAATAATAATGTGGAATACTTGAGAAATGATGAATCAAGCAAAAGTAAACATCAAGGAAGGGAAATATCCGTGAGGTTAGAAGAAAACTTAGAGGTTCCATTAAGGTGTTTAACGAAGACCAGCATGAAGGTTCACCACCTGGAGACATAAGCCTAAAACTTCCACCTGAAAGGTTCACTTAAGGGGGATTCTCACATTGTCCTAGTGTTGCACTACCCAATCATAAGGTTTCTAATCTTATGATCTTTAACACTTATAAGAACTAATTTATGAGTTCAACACTTAAGAAGTCTAGCCTCAAAATCCATAACATAGGGGTCTAAACTTGATAAGCTCACATCTCAAGACATCTGAAACTTATGATGCGGTGTTACCTCATTCTCAAATACCAACTATAACTAGCTTGATCCAGATACTGAGCCTTAACAGGAAAAGGACGCCGGTATGTATATAATTAAAATTAATCAATTATAATCGTGACATAATCAACACTAGAGAACAAGTAGAAAATAGAAACATAGACTCGTGAAGCATAAAAGATTACTACAGTAATCAACAAGTAACACAGGTTGCAACTAAAACAACATCCCAAAAATGCTACACAAAGATCTATTATCCATTCAACTATAAAAATCCTTTCTTTAAAACCCAAATATACAACTAGCTCAATCTATTACAAATGGAAAAGGTGAAGATTATATACCATTATGTTAGGAACATTTATAGTTTTGATGATGGACATGCTAGTTGTTATAGAAAGCCTTAAATAAGTTAGAATTGTATGTATAGGTTTCACTTAAAAGTTTGACATGTTGTATAATTTAAGTCAGACAAGCATTATACTAGTTTGGTAAACCAGCTCAGTGAAGACATGAAGACCAGTTGAGTGAATGGACCAGCACAGTGAATGGAGGACCTATGGACTGACTTACAACCAAGAATGTATGTAATGACCTTGGGTAAGTCTAAAATATCTATCAAGTTGTGAAGTAAGTGTCTATTGGCTGATAACCACTAGCACGGAAGCAATAGCAAAGTCACAATAGAAGCAGCCAAGTAAAGAGATCACTTGACTAGTGAAATAACAAGGGAAGCACCCAAGTGAAGCAGCCAGTTGACTAGCGAAGTAACAAGTGAAGCAGCCATGTGAAATAGCCATTTGACGAGTGAAGTAAAGAGGAAGGAGCTAAGTCAACTAAGCTATTGATACTTAATAAAAAAAAATGTGGAAAATGTTGATGACAAAGAATTTAATGTTGAATCAATCATGAATAGATTTTATGATGAATGTTTGATTAAAATCCGGATCATTGAATCAAGAAGGATAAAATCAAGACAGAACTAGGGATTATTCTAAGCATTAAATAACCAATGGACTTAAATTTAAAATCAAGGGATTCATGGCTATAAATATAAGGTATTGATAAAAAGGAAAAAAGAAAAGCAGAGCAAGAAATTTCAAAATGTGTAAGTGAAAAATCTCTGTCTATTTGATAATCCTTCATTTTGATCTCAAAATAAATATCCATAAGACCATTTATCAGAAAACAGAGTATCAAAAGTCTTAATCTAGAACTATTTTTTATCAAGCTTTGTGAAATCAATTCACACGTCTCAGATAAACAATTGAATCAGATTTTTGAGAAGTAATTGCAGAAGTTATGTGATAGCTGCTGAAGGTTTTATACCCCAGGAGCAGTGTGGAAGCTGAATCACTGAAGCATTTGTTGTCAGGGAGTGATAGCTTGTACATTGTGAAGCTTTTGTAGCCAAGGACAATCATACTATTGTACTGGTGAAACACAATAGTCAATTCCTCCAAACATCACAAGAAAAGAGTGGATTAAGGGATTACACCACCCTGAACCACTATAAGTCATTGTGTTTATTTACTTTCTGCAATTTAGATTCAATATTTACTTTCAGCACCATATCTCATTTGTGTGTGTGGCTTAATTACTTTGAAACAACTATTAGGAAGGGTTTAATCCGCTGTACAAAAGCTTTTCATCAAGAAATGTTTTTAAACTCCATATAGAGTCATTCACCCCCATGCTCTGACGATATACTCACCATTATCTAGGACCTACAATTGGTATCCGAGCAGTGTTCCTAGTTTTAAAACCTGTTTAGATCTGATTTCTGGTACCAATGACATCACATATTTTCAAAGTAGTTTTTGTAATCTATGACATATATATGCACAATTGTTATAATGGAATATTCAAGTTTCATGTCCAAAATTCAAGTTTTCAATGTTAATAATTTTGAGAAATATAAAATAAGAATGTTGTCTCTTCCTGCAGCAGCTCATGAGGAGATGCTGGATGTGATAAATGATGGCGTTAGTGTTGGATGTAGTGGCCGATAGACAATTGTTGCTTTTCCTTACGGGCAAGTGGGAGATTGTTAGATGTAGTGCCCGAAAGGCAATTTATGTAATTGTTTTAATACTTAATAAATGATAGATTTATTCTCATCTTATTATTGGCTTCATACTTATATGTAATACACCGTTGAAAACCCCAAGTCGTATCATAAGTAGCCATATAACATAGAGTGTGTCACATGTGAGGATTATGTTTATGATGATAAACTTGAACTATTAGTCCGTGGTGAAATTAATCAAAGTATGGGGTCTATTGATTAAACCACCATTAATAAGTCCAGAACAACACTTTAAGGTGTGACCGTCTTATCTGGACCGTCGATATTGGTTATCTAAGTGGTGAATTTACATATGATGTAGTCATATAGGACTGGACTGATTTAATCTGCATTTTTCATATAATTTCGTGATTGAGAAATCTTATTAAATCACAAGATGATCATACATGAATTAATTTTAATCCTGAAGTGATTGCATACTCCTACCTGTTTCAAGATAGGGTTTGATGTGTTCATTAAGGATTTCAAAGAAGAGTGATGAGTGTGTGTCTCACAGATATGGAATCAATTCCTTCCTGCGGGAAGTAGAAAGACAATCACCTTATTTGTTGATCCTATAAACTGATCGATCGGCCGAGTTCATATTGGCTATGTACTTATTGATCACTAGTGGATTAATGGTAAATAAGGATAAGATGTAATGAAGAAGGTTTACGGAAATCCCGCTTCGTTACCGATAGTCTATGGAGGGTTAGTCTGTATGTAATGATTATATCAATGGACACTTATTGACTCGACTTTCTGAGAATAAGTTATATCTATAATCGATAGAGTTCAGTTTTAGATTTATGGTGCCGTAATTCCGAAATTAGTAAGTTGAGTAGAAATGTTCTGTTCGATGAATATTTTATTCAATTTATTGCACCGCATGGTCCCCGGGTTGGCTCCAAACACGGGAGTGTTCTCGTTTTGTGGAACCTCGAGAATAGATTAAATAGTTGGTCTATTTAATGAATATGCGAATTTTATTTATTTGATAAATAATATGTAAAATAGAAAAGACATTTTCTATTAATTTTAATGGCAAAAGTGGTGCCACATATGTTGAGGAAATTAGGAAAAGAAATTTTCCTAGATTATGTCACATGTGTAATTAATTATTTCTTTATTTGTTAGATAATTAATGGAAAAATAAGAGATTGATTTTTAATCTTTATCTCATTTATGGAGATTATCTCTTATTTTATGGCAAATGTCTAATTGTACTGTGAAAATGATAACTCTCTCTAGACTAGTTAATTTCCTATATAAAGAGAGTTCCTCCCAACACAATAATCAACCACAATTTGCGCTACACTTAATAAAAAGAAAAGAAAATTTAGTTTCTTGTTCTGGCGATTAGGAGAAGAAAAACCTAGTGTTTTTCTTGGAGCATATTCAAGGAGGTTCTACTACGACGATCGACGTCCACCAATCGTCTCTTGGAGATACAATCTGGAAGACTGCGGCTTCTCTTTTGTCGATTGCGGCTCCTTCTTCTGTTGGGTAAATTTCCAACTTTCTTGCAGTTAATTAACTTATTATGTGAATTAAATTGTCGTAAAATAGCATGCGGATTTAATTTGTAGCTTCCACTATGCATGATCGAGTGTCTCGATTGGTGCTGTGAATCAGATCTGACAATCCACTTATGGATCGGATGCAGATTCAGCTTTCTATATATCCAGCATGTGGTATCAGAGACAGATTAAAGTGCTTTTGCGATCTTTATTGCATAATTAAATAATAAGGAGTGTAATTGAATAAAAATTGCATCTTTTATACTTTTATTATATGTATGGGGTTGGTACTTGTTTACCATTAGATCTATTTTTAACCCAATTTTTTTTCAGGTATAAGAAATTATGTAATTTATTTGTTGTAAGCTATTAGAATTATTTATTTTTCCGGCGGCACTATTGAATATAATCAAAAGTCGAATCTTTATGGATGAACAACTCACTAGCTTAGTGGTCTAGATGTGTTACAACAACAGGGAGGTCAACGGTTAGAATCATCCTCGATGTTATTTTTAATCAATTATTTTTTAGGAAGATGCAGTTTTGGTGAATAATGAAAAAAATAGTTGAAGCAAAAAGGAATTGAACCCACGCTGCCACAATAGGGGAAGTGGTGTCCAACCAACTCGGCTGGGAGCTTATTATTTCATGAAATGGAGCAGTTAATTATTATACAAAGCGGCGGCATAATCAATTATAGATTAGTAAATCCTTTAAACTTAGGGTTTATTTATTTATTTAATTTTAATTTTATAGATTAGATACGGGGGTACCAACGGTCCATCTTAGTGGTTTATTTTTTCGCATTTATTTTCGTATGAGATTATTTATGTGATATAATAATGTCATGCATCATATTCATGAATTCCACTCCTAGAATATTCATACATGTAGATAATTAATTTTGGCATTAATTAGGCATGTATGAACAAGTAATTAGTTTAGATTAATTTTAGTAATTAATTAAATTAATTGAACAAACGAAATTATCTGGATATAAAATTCACATGATAAAAAATAAAATTTAATTGGTAAATTTGTTTTTGGGATCTAAAATTCTTTGAGAATTTCGATTATGCACTGTCTACATAAATAGGATTTTAATAACCGAAAATTTGGTAAATCGTGAAAAGATGGACACTAACTAGATGGTATTTGGAACCGGTAAGTTGGTGATTGTTTTTCGTGTTTTATTGTTTTTGGATTATTGGAAAAATTCCGAGATCCAAAATTTATCTTGACATTATTAGGACTACAAAATTCTTTGGTGAATTTTAATTGTGTAGTGTCAACATAGACATTTTCTAAATAATCGATAAATTGGAAAATCATGAATATAGTGTCACTAGTTAGACGGTATTTAGAACCGATAAAGTAGTGGGAGATTTAAATTTTGTGATTTATTGTTTTCAAATTATTGAGAAATTCATAAGTCCAAATGTCTTAGGATTGTAAATTTCTTGGCGAATTTTAATTGTGCAGTGTCTACACATGGAATTTTTGTAAAACAAATCCAAGAAATTCGAAAGTCATGAATAAATGACACTAGTTAGACTGTATCTAGAACATATGAACTAGTGGGAGGATTAATTAAAATGTTCAAGATTTATTGTTTTTCGGATTATGAAGAAATTCTTAAAATCTTATTAAGACTACCAATTTTTCAAAATAACGAGTGGGAGCATGGAAGGTGACAACCAACCCCAAACCTCTATCGCCGGCACAAGCACGTGAGAGAAAGGTGACGCTCGAGTCGCTTTGATTACGGCCCCTGTGGATGGCCTTCACCCGTGACGAAATTCAAAGCTTGGTCTCTAAAAGGATAGGATTTTGTGTACTCGTTGAGTCACCGACCGACCCTGTGGCAGCATACTCGGGGCGTACTTTGAGATCTGGAATAGTAGGTCACACTCACAAGGATGTTTTTGGAAATATATTGGCTGAAAAATGAAGATAATCAACAATTAAACGAATATGTCCCATTCTTAATTGTTTAATTGTTGAGAGAGATTGTCTCAATTTAATCATCATTGTCTTGATACCAACCTGCTGGCGGCAGATGATGTGTGGTTAAATCCTTGGAATGGTAGGATAAACTGCATGCATGACATCATGTTTATAATTCCTAAAATTTCTTATTTGTTGTGGTGCATGATTTGATTTATATTTCTATCATAATTTATTTTTGCAACTACATATCAACTCAAGGTATCTAAACTGCTAAACATATTATATTGACGGATAACGACTTCGTAAAAGTTGGAAAGTAACAAGAACGTTGAACTCAAAATATCAAGAATGCAATTTATTTTTTGGTGGAGGATTTCCCACTTAAACCTTAAAAATTAAGTGTTATTAATGAGTATGTCATTGCTGTCACTTGTGTTTAACGAGAGACAACCGATATTAGTTCAAAAATGACAAGAATGATTTGGTATCAATCTCACCATACATCCCACAGTTTACGAGTAGTGTCTACTCTTATAAACTGCTAGTTCAAGGCCATTTCCTTTTATAGAACGCCAAGAATGGGAAGGTAAATGTCTACAAGTGTAAGTCATCTAAACTAAATAAGTTAAAGGCTAAACCAAAATATTAATGAAATAAAATAAAGGATAAAGAAAGTGATTTCGTATCACTGACCTGTGAATCCTTAGAGACTTTCTTAACCCGGAAATTTGACCCGTAAGCTAAGTTCTTTTTGGAAGAACGAGGTATCTAGGCATTCATGATTAAACAGTAGACCACGGGCAATTATATCATCTGAGATAGTGGGAGTGATATAAGGAAACAAATTTCGGATTTTATTCCTTGAATTTCACAGAAATTTAATTTATGTTTTCAAATTCGTTGGAACGAATGGATTCACATTCAAATCGATAATAAAGTTGCCTTAAAGAAAGTGAATATGACATTTGTGTACGATTCTTAGACTCGGACTTTTTTCTGATAAAGTCAGAACCACTAAGTAATGCTGAAAAAGTATATGTAACACATCTTAAGCTATTAAGGAAAATGGATACCATATTAAGATAAACGGTTCTTAAACATCTATTAATTAGTGCATATATCCGAAAGATAAAATCTGAGGACTGGCTAAGGTTGATTCCTATCTCCCTGTCTAAGAACCCTTTCTCAAAGGAAAAATGACTAAATAACCTTTCAATTAGGAAAGGGTAATAGACCAGAAGAAGGATGATAGTTTGTTCATATTGACCTTCGGGGTCTTATGAAGGATACAAACTAGTGGGAGCTTGTGAGTAATAGACATTTTGTCTAATGACTACTCAAAACGCCGTTAGTTTATCTAAATATTTTAAGGAATCTCTGATATTACCAGAGAAACGAGTATTCCATGCTCAGATATAGGCTATGGCATGGTTTTGGCACTGATGCTTGGCTACCTTCGAGTGAAACAATTTCACTGAAAAGATAAACCATGTTTTTCCTTATATAGTTATTGTTATGCAACATTACGCTGCTTAACTCAATTAAGATATTGGTTGCAAAATAACGGTTTATGTTATTATATTTCTGAGAAGTCTACCTAGAATGTGCTTATGAACTTGTGGATAAAGAGTGAAGTACATTTACTCCACTTCTGCAAATAGAGGCATTTAGCGCTAGTGCTTGAAGGCAGGACTTGAGAATTTTCATACACGTTTAGATGGTGACTATTCGTGAAATATCTTAATACATTAAGTGAAGGTTGGTTATAAAATTTTGAAGATCGGATAATGACGGTTGTACTGTCACAAATTTTCTAGGAAAATGTATAAATACCAACCTTGGACCTTGAAGTAAAGTTACTCAATGAGTTACTATCTGATTTGATCAGACCACATCCAACATTGGTTGTTGGGGGTTACACTGATAAATACTAGTTAATTAGATCAAAATGTCAATGCACCAAATGCAGTGGGAGTATGGTTTATCCATTGACTCATCAGTGATTATCACAGAACTTTACAATCTGCTGGGGTGATTGATAACTTGTGGTCTTTTGGAAGGACTGTATAGGATTCTGACAAAATAAGGTTGGTTTAAAGCCATATACATGTAAATGGTGTTATGGTACTCCAGTTCTGTTCACAATCTTGTAGAACCACCTGAGTGTCTCAGGCCCAGTGGGATTAATTGGATCTACGTGATGAAGAGTTGAATGAATGGGAAAGTTTATTTTTCAAGGCAAAGCCAAGTGGTCTAGGGGTAATTCCCTGAAAAGTAGATAGTTTAACATGGGTGACGCCCAGAAACTTTCTCACCACTCAACCTTTCTTGACTCCATGGAAAGCATAAAGATTAATAGGGGTGATGCCCTGAAACTTTCTTGCCATACAATGGAGCTGAGATTCATTCGGAATGAAAGGGTTTTTAGATTAAAGCCAATGACTGATAGAATGCCTATTCTTATATCAATCTGTGGATTAAAGAAAACCTCTAGGCCATTAAAAGACACATGTTTGAAACATTTGGGCTTGACCAGAATATTGATTAGTCTTTTGTAGACCAGAGAATCCATATTGGTAAAGAGTAGACGTTGGTGTAAATGCAGGGTAAAACTGCAACAGTTGTGAACAACATGGGTGTGTTATCTGAAGTCAAGAACTGATGAGCCAAAGCTTCTCTGAATCACAGATGTGGCCAATATTCTTAGAATTTGATTCGGTCGAATTCATGAGAACAAGTTCTTTGGCATTATCCCATTCATCTTATTGTTAAGATGATGATGCATTTTCGAATGCTATATTCAATGAGAGGTTTCCTACCCAACCCCTCACAGAATAATTCTTTCAATCTTCAGATATATAGAAAATGGGATAAATTCTCTTTTGGATAGAGAATGTTAGATTATTAAAAGTCAATTAAAGACGAATCTTGGATTCAAGTTTTGAGAGCAGTATAATGCTTCCTCAAGTACTTTTAGAGAATGAGGAATTATATGCTAGTATATTCGGGTGTTTACCTGAATATTGTCGGCTACACTGATTCTGACTTTCAGTCAAATTAAGTATGATCGTTAATCGATCTCGGGCTCGGTGTTTACTCATAGTGATGGAGCTATTGTCTGGAGAAATCTAGCACTACCAATTTGACTCTGTTAGTCGAATGCATAGCAGCTTTTGGAGCAGCTAAAGAGGTAGAGTGGCTTGACTCCATGGCAAGTGATTCCAGGTCTCGATGAGCCGATACCATTTTATCGTGGAAAATAACAGAGAGGTAGCTCATGAAAATGATCTTCGCAATACACAAGAGGTCAAAAGCATATTGAGAGAGAGTACCACCTGATCGATGCACCGTGTAGAGAGCGACGCTTTGGTCCTAAAATATCGCATTGAGCCGACAACCTAGCAGATCAGTTTACCAAGTCATGTGACATCTAATGTCACTGATAAGCGCTTGGCGGGTATGAAGTTGGAAGATATGTCTCATTTGCTTTAGAGCAAGTGGGAGAATGTTGTGGATAGAATTAGGGTATGGAGTGCTCTAAAAACAATTGTTGCTTGTCTTTACGGGCAAGTGAGAGATTGTTGGATGTAGTGCCCGAAAAACAATTGTTGCTTATCCTTACGGGCAAGTGGGAGATTGTTGGATGTAGCACCCGAAAGACAATTTATGTAATTGTATTTATAATTAATAAATGACAGATTTGTTCACATCTTATTACTTGCTTCGTGCTTATGTAATACACCGCTGAAAACCCACGTATCATATGTAGCCATATAACTTAGTGTGTGTCACACGTGAGGATTAAGTTTATGGTTATACACTTGAACTATTAGTCTGTGGTGAATTTTATCAGAGTATGGGGTCTATTGATTAAACCACCATTAATGCACCCAGAACTCTTGAAGGTGTGACTGTCTTATCCGGACCGTCGATATTGGTTATCTAAGTGGGGCATTTATATATGATATAATCATATAGGACTGGACCGATTTAATCTGTATTTCTCAAATAATTCCGTTATTGAGAAATCTTATTAAATCACAAGATGATCACATATGGATTAACCTTAATCCTGAAGTGATTGCATACTCATATTTGTTTTAAGATAGGGTTTGATGTATTTGTTGAGGATTGCTAAGAGGCACAGTCTGAATCACTTTCACGTTAACACTATTCTGGAATGAGTGAGGAGTGTGTGTCTCACAGATATGGAATCCATTCCTTCCTGTGGGAAGTAGAAAGACAATCCCCTTATTTGCTGATCCTAGAAATTGATCGATCGGCCGAGTTTATGTTGGGTATGAACTAATTTATCACTAGTGGGTTAATGGTAAATAGGATAAGATGTAATGACGAAGGTTTACAGAAATAACCCCACTTCATTACGGATAGTCTATGGAGGGTTAGTCAGTCTGTAATGATTATATCAATGGACACTTATTGACTCGACTTTCTGAGAATAAGTTATATCTATAATCGATAGAGTTCAGTTTTTGATTTATGGTGGTTTAATTCTGAAATTAGTAAGTTGAGTAGAAATGTTATGTTCGATGAATATATTATTCAATTTATTGCAGCTACTAGTTATAGGTCCATGGTCCCCGGGTTGGCTCCTAACACGCGAGTGTTTTCTAGTTTTGTGGAACTTCGAGAATAAATTAAATAGGGGGGTTCTATTTGGACCCCCCTATTTACTACTTGCACCCATTTACTACTTGTACCACAAAAATTACTTGGGCACCACATGATTTTTATATGAGAACGTCACCACATCGGGTGTTCCTTGTGGAACACCAACGTCGATCCAAGGACGTTGGTGTTCCACAAGGAACACCAGTGTGGCTGACGTTCCCTATATAAAAAAGTGTTAAATCTTAGAACGTCGGTCCATGACTTTTCACTGGTGTTCCTAGTGGCATACCAACGTCAGTGACACTGACGTTGGTATGCCACTAGGAACACCAGTGTGAGTGACGTTTTTTTCACCCGAAAAAATATTCATTAATGTGGTGCAAGTAGTAAAAAGGGGGGTCCAAATAGAACCCACCATTAAATATTTGGAATATTTATTGAATATGGGAATATTATTTATTTGGTAAATAATTTGTAAAATTGAAAAGACATTTTCTATTAATTTTAATGGCAAAGGTGGAGCCACATATGTTGAGGAAATTAGGAAAATAAATTTTCCTAAATTATGTCACGTTTGTAATTAATTAAATAATTAATGGAAAAATAAGAGATTTATTTTTTAATCAATATCTTATTTATGGAGATTGTCTCTTATTTTATGGCAAATGGCTAATTGTATTGTGAACAGGAGAACTCTTTCTTGACTAGTTAATTTATTATATAAAGAGAGTTCATCCCAACACAATAATCAATCACAATTTGCACCACGCTTAATAAAAATAAAAGAAAATTCAGTTTCTTGTTCTAGCCATTAGGAGAAGAAAAACCTTGGGTTTTTATTGAATCATATTCAAGGAGGTTCTTCTATGAGGATCGACGTCCACCAGTCGTCCTTGGAGATACAATCCGGAAGACTGCGGCTTTTCTTTTGTCGATTGCGGCTCCTTCTTCTGTTGGGTAAATCTTCAACTTTATTGTAGTTAATTAATTTATTATGTTAAAAAAATCGTGGTAAAATCACATGCGAATTTAATTCGTAGCTTCTACTGTGCATGATCGAGTGTTTTGATCGGTGCTGTGAATCAGATCCTACGATCCAATTATGGATCGGATCCGGATTTGTGTTTCTGTATATCTAGCAGTTAGGTCCCTATCCATTGGATGTTTTTATTATACCTGAATAGTTGGTTTAAAACCAAGTATATGTTGGCTTACTAGTCTGACATGCGAATTGTATAGGATTATTCAGACATTGCCTAAGTTTTCATAGTCTAGGCATGAAGAATTGAATACAAGAAGACCAGACGACTAGAAGATCAGACTCTTGTCCCATCATCTATCAAGACAGAATCAACAAGGGCAAAGTAGACCAGAAAGTAAAGCAAAGAACAGACATGTGAAATTATTGAAGAGCAGACGAGCTTCTTGGTCCCAAAGAAGGGTAAAAGTATAGTCAGAGGGGGGTGAATAACTATACTAGAGTTTCAAAAACTTTTCGTATGATTAAAAGCTTTTGGGCAGCGGATAAGTCCCTTCTTTTAATAATGTTTCAAAGTAGAATATTCAATCAAAGAGTATGAATTTTGCAGTAAGTATGTGCAGTAAAGTAAAGTGCTGAAAGTAAATAGAGACGAAGGTTTAACATGGTTCAGGGTGGTGTAATCCCTTAATCCACTCTTCCCCTGTGATGATTGAAGGAATCCACTATTGTTTTCACTGATACAATAGCAAGATTGTCCTAGGCTACACAAGCTTCACAATATTCAAAACTATCACTCCTTGGCTTCCAAAGCTTCAGTGACTCAGTCTTCAACACTGCTCATTGAGAATAAATCCTTCAGCAGCTATAAAAAACACAACTCCTTCTCAGATGACTCTGATTCAGTTGCTTGACTTGTGTGAATTTGATTCACAGATTCTATTGATCAACCTCAGTGCTTGATATGGAATTTGAGCTCTGATTTCTGAGTTGATCACTAGATATGTCCTTTAAGTTCAAGTAGAAGGCTTTTCAATTTAACCGAGTTTCTGCTTGTTTTTCAATACTGCAATCGTTGGTTTCCCTGTCTGTCAGTGCCTTCTATTTATAGCCTAGATAATCATTGATTTGAATTTCTGTCTATGGGCTATTTAATGTGGAGAATAATCCTTGATTTATTTCTTGATTCCCTCTTGATAATATCCTTCTTGATTTCAGTGATCCGGATTTTATTCAAACGTCTATCATAAAATCCGTTCTTGATTGATATTGCATTTAATGCTTGATCTTACTAAAACATCCTTATTTCTTCACATTTAGAATAATATTGAATTGCTTGGTTGTTCCTTTACTTGACTATTGCTTGACTGGTGAAATGTTTTGTTGACTTAGCTGATTAGATCATCCTTCACTGCTTTCCCTTTACTCAGCCGGTAGACAGTTTACTTTGCCGGTTCACTGCCTTCTTGATTTCTTTGATCTTTCAAGCATTTCTTGTACTTCACTGCTCTTGATTTGTGTGAGATCAGTGTACACCATATTTTGCAATGAGCTTCATCACTTGTAATATAACTTAGACTTATCCAAGGTCATCACAGACTTCTTTTGTTATAAGTCAGTCGATTTGTCTCTGCTGGTACTTGGCTACTTCTACACTACCGAAATTCTATTATACGTACACATCCTACCAACTAGTACCATACTTATCTGACTCAACTTATACAACATGTCAGAATCTAAGTCTTATATAGAGATTAATAACGTATTTCAGGCTTGCTATAACAGCTATTATGGCCATCATCAAAACATACTAAAATGTTCCAAACAATTTCCCCCTTTTTGATGATGCCAAAACCCTCATAAGCCTGAACTTAAGTATGCAATTTTTCATAATAACAACAGATTAAGACTTAGAAATTTCATTAATCCCATGCCTGTTGGGCTTCTCTTCCCACTGGAGCTTTCAGGCTTTCTGCTTCCTTCCCCCTTTTTGGCAGAATCATATATTTCTTCCTGAATTTTATTGGTTGCCTCAGACACCTGGATGAAGGTGTTGAGTTGCTTCCTTGACTCATCTAGAATTCTATCAAGAGTCTGAATTTGAACACTATGCTCATCCAGTATGTCAACTAGGGGTCTGAGTTTGTCCTCAAGCACTCCAGCTAGATGCTCCAGATTTAATTGGACATAATGGGGAATTAAAAACTGCAGGTTGCAGAGTAAGTTCCCTTGCTTCTCCATCACTTCATCCTGAACTTTGATGTGGCTGATTATAGCCTCAATTTTGTGGTGGATGGAGGTCTCATTACTTCTCAGAGCAATTTTGAGATTTTGCCTGCTCATGTACTGATTTTCCATATCCACAATGAGTGGATTGATATCCAGAATGATTGTTCTATCTCGGATCCTCTTCTTCGCCAGTGCGAAGTCTCACCGAATCACTCTCCTCTTCCTTCTGATCCTCTCCTTCATTTTCGTCTTCTTTGTCATCTTATTTTTCTTCTTCTTCTTCAGCTTGTTCTTCAATCCCATGCATATTGAGATTGTTGAAATTGACCTTCATTTCCAAGTCCTTGTGAGGACTGTCTTTCTTCTCCATGTGCTGGAGTCTCAATTACTTCTGTTGGTGTTCTCTCTTGATCAATGCTGGGGGTCTTTATAGGATCAGCGGGGTGAGTTTGATTAGCTGGCTCACTCGACTGTTGGTCACCTTTGCTGGCACAAGAGTGCTTTGTGGAGTGTCAAGTCATCATCATCAGAAAACTCAAACATTTCTTGATCATACTCAAGATTATCACCTTTGTTCTGTTCTGCTTCTTCTACTTCTTCATCCTTAGTGTCATCTTTTTCTTCCTCATTCTCTTCTTCTTCTGAAGGGGTACGGTAGTATCCTTCTTCACCTTCTAGTAGATAAATCTCTTCATCTTCATTCTCCTCATCGTCACTGATTTCAAGAGGGCTATCCTTATTAATGGGTAGGCTCCCTTGTGGTACTTGTACTGTTTGAGATCTTGTCCTTCTACCAATCCCAGACCTACTGCTTTCAGGTTGCTTTCTTTTGCTTCCAGCTATGGATTGTGGTTTCTGGGAGGCCTTAACATAGGTAAAAATTACCTTGGCCTTATGTAGGGGATTCGGGTAGATGGGCTTCACTTTTAATTAATCAAACAAGTGTTGAAGAGGAATCCTATATGATTTCCTTTCCCAAAAATCACCTTTCTTTTGCTGATTTTACTTGGTGTCGTAATTCCTAGATCAATTTCCTTTTCAATTTGATCCTTCAACCTGTTGAAAATAAAACGTGACCAGTTAAATGGAATACCGAGGTAGATAACAACCATCAATTTGACTCTAAGTTCAGTCATATTCTCCATGGAGCCCTTCTTCCCTTCTAGGTTCCTTGTGAATACATGAGCAAACTCGGCAAAAGGGCGTTTGATTGCCGATCTGGGAAAGTTGTATTATTGCTACACTTTCTTGAGTTTTTGGCTATTTCAGTCCAGAACGCATTGATGTCGATTTGCATCTTCTTCACATCTACTGGGCCAGTGTTGGAGAGATGCAGGCATCTATGAAGGAGACCTGGGGTACTGACCCGTTCTCGTCCAAGCATTGTACTTGTTAGGTGTAGTGTCCGGAAGACAATTTGTGTAATTGTTTTTAATGGATGACAGAATTTATCTCACCTTATTACATGCTTTGTGCTTGTAAGTAAAACACTGCTGCAAACCCTAAGTATATCAGTATGTAACCGCTTAACTCAGTGCATGGCATGCACGTGAGGATTGAGTTAGTGGTGATATACTTAAATCATTAGTCCGTGGTGAACTTAATCGAGTTTAGGGTCTCTTGATTAAAACACCAATAATGCTCCCAAACACCTTAGGGTGTGATAGTCTTATCCGGACTGTCCGGTAGAGGGTACCTACGTGGGGCATTTATATATGATGGCATTCATTTAGACTGGACCGATTTAATCAATTTCTCGGTATAATTCCGTAATCGAGGAATCTTATTAAATCATTAGATGATCATATATGGATCAACCTTAATCCCGGAGGTGATCACGAGATGCTTTGCTTGTCCCGGGTAGTGTTTGATGTGTTAGTTACGGTTCACTTAAATATGTGTTCCAAGCCACTTCTCATTGGCACTTTCTCCGGATGAGTGAGTAGTTCGATTTTCACAGACATGGAATCCATTCCTTCCTCAAGGGGAAGTAGAGAGACAATCCCTTATTTGTTAGCCCAAAAGTGATCGATCCCGGGAGTTCACATTTGACTAATTAGCTACTAGTCGAGATATGTGTACTAATTGATCATCGTGGGGTTGATGGTAAATAAGGATAAGATATTCGAGTCGGGTTCACGGAGACTTCCCACTCAGAATGGACAGTCTATGGAGGGTTAATCCGTATGTAGTGATTATATCAATGGACGCTTATTTACTCTATGGGTTGAGTATAAGTATACATCTATAATCGGTAGAGTTCAGTTTCGGGTTTATGGTGGCGTAATCCCGGAATTAAAAATTAATGTGCTTATTCTCGCTCGATGAATAATTAATTATTGAGCTACTGGGTTATAGGTCCATGGTCCCGATGTGGCTTCGTAATTTGGACCGATAATCTTGTTATTTGGGCCTCATTGATAATTAATTGGTTGGCTAATTAATTGATGTGCATGGATATTATTTAGTTGGGCTAAATAATATAATACACATAAAAGACATTTTATGTGGGCTAAAACCCTAGCTAATGTGGCGCCATTTCTCCTTGTAATTATCACAAGAATTAATTTTTGTGATGTGGAAAATAAAAGATATTCTTGTTACATGATTGGTTGGATGACTTGTTATTTGATTTCCTATTGGTCAATACACGTCACAATTAGTCATTAAGAAAAATATTCTTTTATTTTGTTTAATTAATTATTTATTTAATTAATTAATACTTGGAGGCCAAGGATTTACTCTCCTATAAAAGGAGAGTTATTCCAAGGTTTTTTGTGCATGGAAAATTCGACCACACACATTAAAAAGAGAGGAAAAATTAGTTTTCTCATCTAGGGTTTTTTAGTAGAAGAAAAACATTGAGTTTTTCTTGGTGTTGCATATCAAGGAGGTTCATTTATCAAGAAGGGTGTCCACCAACCGCCGTTTGGAGAACACATCGGAAGATCAAGGCTTCTCTTTCCGATATTGGTAAAATAATCTTAACCCCCTTGTAGTAGTTTAAGTCCTTTAATTATGAATTGTGTCATATAAATCGTGATCCATCCGCTGCGCATAGATCTAACTCGTTTAGATCTAAGAACCTGCATCCTTCATGTGGTATCAGAGAAAGGTTCCACGATTTATATAGTCATAATCATAATTAAACGATTTAAAGGAGTGGAATTGCATGTAGGTAAATTTTATTTATTGTTTTATGCATTGATAATGATTAATTGCTATGGTTGAAGAGATGGATTGGGGGTTGACACTGTTTACTCGTTAGATCTATTGTAAACTCATATAAACGATGAAAATTCGTTCATACGAGTATAGGAAATTATGTAATTTATTGTTATTGCAATTTTAATTTCCAGAAAATAGATCTGTACATTAGCTGTTTAGTATTTTCGTTTTTTCTGTTGTTTGAGCCATTAAAACGAAGATCCCTCCGGTCAGAATCAATATTGGAAGTTGATGAACAATCCCACAAATTTTGGTGTCGATCAGAGTCCGTTTGGGTTTCCGTTCGTTGCTACGAAGTGGCTGCTGTAACAGAAAAACGCAGGATTCACAGAAACCCTAACTGTGACTTCATCGATTTTCTGGGAACAATTGGACCGTTCAAATTAAAATCCGACCGGTCCGATCCATAATCATGGAGTTTTAGACGTGAGATAAATTTTTCAGGACGATCGGGATTCATCTTCATCCCCGATCGATCTCGGGAAGTATATGATGCGCTGCTGTGAGAGTCTGTTTCAGCAGCAAGTTGGGCGGCTCACTGAGGAAGATTGACAAGTCAAAGCTCCGATCCGACCGTCCATCTTGAATTCCGAAGAATGAAGATCAGATCTGGAAAGTTTCGTCCCGATCCAAGTTCGTTTGATATGCCGATCGTCGAAGATTCTTAACAGCTGCAGATTAGGGTTTTAATTTATTTTCGAATAGATTAGTTACGAAGTGCCAACGGTCCATCTCGGTGTTTATTTTCCGCACTAGTATACATGTGTAGATTGTATGAGTAGAACTGGAAAATTGCCATGACATGTATCATATCATGAATTCCACTCCATATGCATACATGTAGAAATTAATTCGAGGAATTAGTTAGACATGTATAAAACACACGATTAGTTTTAATTAATTGTTTGATATTAATTAGAAACTAATTAGGGTAAAAACCGAGGAACACGGGTTTTTCAATCGTCGAGGTTGGGTGATGGATTCTCGGTGAATCCCTCTGCGAAAGCATAAGGAGTAAAATCCGAAACCTCGTGGTTAAGGTGTTGGATTCTCGGTGAATTCCACCTTACCTAAGACGAGATTACGTTTTTGTTCAGTAGTGTCTACGTGAAAGTTTGATGTTTAAGGACTGGATAATCACGGGCAAACAGGTTCGAAAGTGGTTTAACCACGGTTGGGTGGTCAACAATAGCTACGGCTCAATCGACTTCACCCTCCACGTGTGGCGTTTGCACGGGGTCCAGCAATCATCGAGCCATCCGAAGAGCCACTACGGCTCAACGGACATCTCCTAGCCTTGACCCGTCCGGCGGCCACATATGTTCTAACGAATAGGTCGGGTGGGCTAGCCCACATAACCGACAACATTTGGGCCTATGATTTATTGTTCCTTAATGTAACATCAAGTCCAAAAACGTGATCAGTAAACCCACCACTTTTTCAAAATGTTGAGTGGGAGCGGGAGAGGCGACAGCCGACCCCACGGCCTCTACTGTTGACACAAGCAACGTGAGAGAATGGTGACGCCTCGTGCCGGCTTGGGACCGGCCTCCCTAAGGAAGGCGTTCACCGCTATCAAAATTCAAGGCTTGGTCTCCGAAAGGATAGGATTTTGGGTACTCGTCGGGTCACTGACCGACCCTAAGCGCGGCACACTCGGGGTCTACCTAAAAATGCTGAGACAGATGAGGTCACACTCATAAAGGGTATTTTTGGTAGTACATTGGCTGAAAAAGGAAAGGTGATTGACGATCACAAATGAGATGTTCGATTCTCAATCTGATCTTCAATATTAATCGAAACCTCTTTGACCTACCCTAAGGCGCACTTTGAGGCATTAGATTAAATCCTTGGAACGGTAGGATAGACTATAAGTACTTAGTTTATGTTCCTAAAATTTTAGTAGTGTATGATTTGGATTTATCTTCATCAATTTTATTTACAACTATTTATATATCTCTCAGGGTGCTAGATCGCTAGTGTAAAATTGACTAGTAATGACTTCGTTAAAAAGTGGTAAGTAACTAGAACGTTGTATTTATTAATCTCACATGCGATTAATTTTTCGGAAGAGATATTTCTCTTGAAGCCTTCAAAACTTAAGTGACGTAAATAGGCATGTCATCTTTGTCACTCGTCGTAAGCGAGAGACAACCGTAGTTAGTTTGAAAGATGATTGGGACGACAAAATTCTTCTAGTGAATTTTAATTGTGTAGTGTCTACACGCGAGAAATTTTCTAATAGAAAAATTGGAGAATCATAAATTTAAGTGTCGCTAGTTAGACGGTATTTGGAACCGATAAACTAGTGGGAGCTTTTATCTTATGTTTTTCTAATTTATTAGAAAATTAGTCCCACTGGGTAACGCTTTTATTATACATCCCACAGTTCACGAGTAGTGTCTACTCAATTGAACTGCTAGTTCAAGACTATTTCCTTTTAAGGAAAGTTTAGAATGGGAAAGAATGTCTATAAGTGTTAATCATCTTAACTAAAGTTTTGAGGCTAAACCGAAACATTAATTAAAGAAAGTATAGGATAAGGAAAGTGATTTCGGATCACTAACCAATGAATCCTTAGCGACTTTCTTAACCGAGTAACTTGACTCAGTGGCTTAGTTCTTTGGAAGAGCAATGAAGCTGTGCATTAATAAAGTAACAACGGGCAGTAATTTCAGCTAGAATAGTGGGAGTGATATAAGGAAATGAATTTCGGATTCTATCCTTGAATATCACAAAAAAATTTATTTTTCTGTTTACAGATTCGTTGAAACAATTGGATTCACTTTCAACTCGATATATTGTTGCCTCATAGAAAGTGAATATGAAATTTGTAGTACGAATCCGAGACTCAGACTTTTGTTTGATAAAGTCGAACCACTTAGAACAAATTGGAATAAGTATGTGTAACACATCTAAAACTATTAAAGGTAAAAGGTTTCTGTATTAAGATAAACGACCTTTCAATATCTATTAATTAGTGCATATATCCTAGAGACAAGACCTGCTGACTGGCTAAGGGTGATTCCTATCTCCCAGTCTTGGAACACTATCTCAAAGGAACAATGACTAAGTTTCCCTTCAATCAGGAAAGGGTAATAGTTTTGAAGGGGTAACATAGCTTGTTCACCATGACCTTCGGGGTCTAGTGAGAGATACAAGCTAGTGGGAGATTTTGAGTGGTGACATTCTGTCTGATAACTACTCAAAACACTGGTTGGTTTATCAAAAGAATACGAGGAGGTGTCTCTGATTTTAGCAGAGAATAGAGTATTCCATGCTCAGAAATAGGCGGGACTGATGCTCGGCCTGCCTCCTAGTGGAATGTTTCTCACTGAGGAAGAAACCATAGACTTGCCCTATATATAGTTATTGATGTGCTACAATACACTGCTAGACTCGATTAAGATAATTGGTTGCAAAATAACGGTTAACATTATTATGTAAACCGAGAAGTCTACCTAGAAGATGCTAGTGAATTTATGGATAATGAGTGAATTCGGTTCACACCACTTCCATAAATGTAGGCATTTAGCATTTAATGCTTGAAGGTAGGATTGGAGATTTTGCGCATACGTTCAGATTGTGACTGTTCGTGAAATATCTTAATAAGACGAGTGAAGGTTGATTATAAGATTCTTGAGATCAGAAAGTGACGGTTGAACTGTCACAAGGCTTCTGATAGAATCTATAAGTAATAGCCTTAGACCTTGGAGTATGGTTACCCAAAGGTAGTTACTATCTGATTTAATCAGACCACGTCCAACATTAGTTGTTGGTGATTACACTGATAAATACTACTAGATCAGAATGTCAATCCACCCAAGACACAGTGGGAGTATGGTTTAACCGTTGACCCATTGTGATTTTGTGGACTTTATAATCTGCTGGGGTGATTGATAACCTATGGCTCTTGGTGGGCTGTATAGGATTCTGATTATAGAGGTTGGTTTGAAAACCTTAACCTTGTGAATGGAGTTTTGGTACTCAGTTTTTCTGTTCACCTCTTGTAGAACCACCCGAGTGTCTCAGCCCAGTGGAGCAATTGGATCTACACGGAAAAGAGTCGAATGAATAGGAAAGTTTAAACTTTCAAGCAAAAAGTTGAGTGGTATAGGGGTGATTCCCGACAAGTAAAGAGTTAACCAGGACCTTGAACTCTCCCACCACTCAATCTTGCTAGATTTCGTTAAGCGAGAAAATAGGGGTGATTCCCTGAGACTTTCTTGCCGAACAACGGAATCGAATTCATTCGAAATGAAGGGTTTTAGCTAAGAATGAATAACGGATTCGTTACAAAGCGTAAGATAGGGGTGATTCCCAAGACCTTTTTTAAGAGACTAACGATATCTTAATTCATTCGAAAAGAACCTTTGGTAGGAGGCTGCCATGGCTTATATCCTTTGTGGATTTAAGAGAACCTCTCGGTCATTTAAAAGTCACATGTTTTAAAATATGTGGACTTGACCAGAATATTGATAAGTCTTTTGTAGACTGTGTATCAATATTGGTAAAATAGTAGTATTAGTGTTCATGAATGATAACACTGAAACAGTTGGAAACAACATGTGTGTGCTATCTGAAGTCAGAAACTGACACGCTAAGATTCTCTGGATGAGAGAATTGGACTATGTTCTAAGAATCTGATTCGGTCAAATTCACAAGAATGAGTCATTGGCTATCCCATCCGTCTTATTGGTTAAGATGATCATGCATATACGTATGCAACATTCAACGAGTAGTCCTACCTTACATCTCGTGAATGATTCTCCAAATCTTCGGATAAAGAGAAAATGGGATAGAGTCTCTCGGGATAAGGGCAAGTCAGCTTAACACGAGTCAATTGCAATCAAATCTCGGATTCGAGCATTGAATAGCGGTTTAGTACGTCCTCAAGTATCTTTAGAGAACGAGGAATCATATGCTTGTATATTCAGGTGCAAACTTGAATATAGTTGACTACACTGATTCTGACTTGTAGTCAGATTAAGGATGATCATTACGTTGATCTCGGGCTCAATGTTTACTCTTAGTGCTTAGAATTTCCTTTTTGGTCCAGGAGTAATTCCGTGTCGATAAGCCGATATCACTTCATTGTGAAAACAAATGAAGAGATAGCTTAGAAGGATCTTCTCGGTCACCGTGAGGTCAAAAGCATATTGAGAGAGAGTACCGCTGATTGGAAGGACCGGCGACGTTTGATCCTAAAGATCGTCTCAGTCGACAACCTAACTAATCGATGTACCAAGTCGAGTGCTTGGAGGGTACGGCATTGATGGATATGTCTCATCCGCTTTTAGAGCAAGTGGGAGAGTGTTGTGAATAAGATGAGAAATGGTGTGCTCTAAAAACAATCGTTGCTTGTCATTTCGTGCAAGTGGGAGATTGTTAGGTGTAGTGCCGAAAGACATTTTGTGTAATTGTTTTTAATGGATGACATAATTTATCTCACCTTATTACTTGCTTTGTGCTTGTAAGTAATACATCACACAAAACCCTAAGTATATCGGTATGTAATCAAGCTAACTCAAAGGCATGGCATGCACGTGAGGATTCGATTAGTGGTGATATACTTAAATCATTAGTCCGTGGTGAACTTAATCGAGTTTAGGGTCTCTTGATTAAAACACCAATAATGCGCCTGAACACCTTAGGGTGTGATAGTCTTATCCGGATCTGCCGGTAGAGGTACCTACGGGGGCATTTATATATGATGGCATTCATATAGGACTGGACCGATTTAATCTGAATTTCTCGGTATAATTCCGTAATCGAGGAATCTTATTAAATCATTAGATGATCATATATGGATCAACCTTAATCCTGAGGTGATCACGAGGATCTTTGCTTGTCCCGGGTAGTGTTTGATGTGTTAGTTACGGTTCACTTAAATATGTGTTCCAAGCCACTTCTCATTGGCACTATCTCCGGATGAGTGAGTAGTTCGATTTTCACAGACATGGAATCCATTCCTTCCTGCAAGGAAGTAGAGAGACATCCCTTATTTGTTAGCCCAAAAAAGTGATCGATCCCGAGTTCACATTTGACTAATTAGCTACTAGTCGATATGTGTACTAATTGATCATCGTGGGTTGATGGTAAATAAGGATAAGATATTCGAGTCGGGTTCACGGAGACTTCCCACCTCGAAATGGACAATCTATGGAGGTTAATCCGTATGTAGTGATTATATCAATGGACGCTTATTTACTCTATGGGTTGAGTATAAGTATACATCTATAATCGGTAGAGTTCAGTTTCGGGTTTATGGTGGCGTAATCCCGGAATTAATAATTAATGTGCTTATTCTGTTCGATGAATAATTAATTATTGGAGCTATCAGTTTATAGTCCATGGTCCCGATGTGGCTTCTGTAATTCGGACTGATAATCTTGTTATTTGGGCCTCAGTGATAATTAATTTGCTGGGCTAATTAATTGATGTGCATGGATATTATTTAGTTGGGCTAAATAATATAATACACATAAAAGACATTTTATGTGGGCTAAAACCCTAGCTAATGTGGCGCCATTTCTCCTTGTAATTATCACAAGAATTAATTTTTGTGATGTGGAAAATAAAAGATATTCTTGTTACATGATTGGTTGGATGACTTGTTATTTGATTTCCTATTGGTCAATACATGTCACAATTAGTCATTAAGAAAAATATTCTTTTATTTTGTTTAATTAATTATTTATTTAATTAATTAATACTTGGAGGCCAAGGATTTACTCTCCTATAAAAGGAGAGTTATTCCAAGGTTTTTTGTGCATGGAAAATTCGACCACACACATTAAAAAGAGAGGAAAAATTAGTTTTCTCATCTAGGGTTTTTTAGTAGAAGAAAAACTTGGAGTTTTTCTTGGTGTTGCATATCAAGGAGGTTCATTTATCAAGAAGGGTGTCCACCAACCGCCGTTTGGAGAACACATCGGAAGATCAAGGCTTCTCTTCCCGATATTGGTAAAATAATCTTAACCCCCTTGTAGTAGTTTAAGTCCTTTAATTATGAATTGTGTCATATAAATCGTGATCCATCCGCTGCGCATAGATCTAACTCGTTTAGATCTAAGAACCTGCATCCTTCAGTACTCACATTGCAATCTGGATCAGCCTTCTTTTTGCTGGGTACGAATTTTGAATTTTTCCAGAATGCAATTAAGGTCTCATAGCATATTCCTGAAATTATGGGATTTAGGAACGTCACAAACCTCAGATTTGTGCAACCATCAACCAGCCTTTGAGCTTGTGAGTCATTGTCACAGAAAGGTAGATAATGCTTAGGTCGGAAAAACAATCTAGTGATGCTCGATTTTTCAAATTATTTTTCAGTTGGACCGATTGAAGAAGATGATGCCATTGTTTTTGAATGAGTTTGAGATTGTAGAATCTTTGATTTCTTAGAGAAGTAGGGTTTGTATATGCAAAAGCGTAGAACTTTTCTAAAAGTCTCTAAGTGTTGCTTATATACGAGAAATGTTGGTAGTGTGAATGCGGTTGAATATGGAAGGATTTGGTTGAGTAATGGCTTGATTTTGTGTATATAAATCATGGTATTTCAGTGTAGTGAGGGAGTAGATTAAGGTATGTAATCATACATCCCGGGAATCGAGGTGTTTCCATCATTCCTTCAACTCAGAAATAACCTCCATGATTTTAATATAATATCCACATGTGTAATCTTCCATAAAATAATTCTCCATAAATTCTCCAATTTTCCACATGTGTAAAACTGATTTTGTTCACACATTACTTCTCTGTTTTCTCTAAGGTATATAACGGTGAAGTAACTTGGCTTGTCACTAATCTGGTGTAGTGACTTCTTTACTGAGCTGCTGTATAAAATTGTTCCTAACAACCAGGGAAGTGAACTTCGCTGGTTACCAGTGCTTTACCTGCCAAGTGAGCTCACACTAAATGTAAAATGTTCAGTCAGCTGGTGAAGTCACTCGACTGATTACTCTAGTTAGTTGCTCCTTATAACTTAATCAATTTCAATCATCCCTAACTCAGTTCTCAACTTACAAAATCTCTCATGACTGAGTGGTCTTCTAAATATATCATTCAGTTGATATTTATCTTAAGATACCATCCCATTTTTCAACATGATCTCTGATAAAGTGATGTCTCACATCAATATGCTTTCTTCTTGTGTGCAATACCTGATTCTCGTTAATAAAGAATGCACTTGTAACAACCTTGGACCTTGAAGTAAATTTACTCAAGGAGTTACTATCTGATTTGATCAGAACACATCGAACTTTGGTTGTTGGGGGTTGCACTGATAAATACTACTAAATTAGATCAGAATGTCAATGCACCCAAAAGCAGTGGGAGTATGGTTTATCTATTGACTCGCTGTGATTATGCAGACTTTACAGTCTGATGGGGTGATTGATAACCTATAGTCTTTTGGAAGGACTGTATAGGATTCTGATAATAGGAGGTTGGTTTAAAGCCATAAACATGTAAATGGAGTTTTGGTACTCTAGTTCTATTCACAATCTTGTAGAACCACCTAAGTCTCTCAGGCCCATTGGGAGTAATTGGATCTACGTGATGAAGAGTTGAACGAATGGGAAAGTTTATTTTTCAAGGCAAAGCCAAGTGGTCTAGTGGTAATTTCCTGAGAAGTAGATAGTTTAACAAAGGTAATGCCCTGAAACTTTCTCACCACTCAGCCTTACTTGACTCCATGGAAAGCAGAAAGATTAACAGGGGTGATGCCCTGAAACTTTCTTGCCGTACAATGGAGCTTAGATTCATTCAGAACGGAAGGGTTTTTAGCTTAAAGCCAATGACTGATTGACTGCCTACTCTTATATCCATCGTTGGATTAAAGCAAACCTCTAGGACATTAAAAGACACATGTTTGAAACATGTGGGCTTGACCAGAATATTGATTAGTCTTTTGTAGACCATAGAATCAATATTGGTAAAGAGTAGACGTTGGTGTAAATGCAAGGTAACCCAGCAACAGTTGTGAACAACATGGGTGTGTTATCTGAAGTCAAGAACTGACGAGCCAAATCTTCTCTAAATCAGAGAAGTGGACTATATTCATAGAATTTCATTCGGTCAAATTCATGAGAACAAGTTCTTTGGCAGAATCCCATTCATCTTATTGTTAAGATGATTATGCATTTTTGAATGATATATTAAACGAGAGGTTTCCTACCCAACCCCTCACGTAATCATTCTCTCAATCTTCGGATATTGAGAAAATGGTATAAATTCTCTTTTGGATAGAGAATGTCAGATTATTAAAAGTAAATTAAAGACGAATCTTGGATTCAAGTTTTGAGAGCAGTATAATGCTTCCTCAAGTACTTTTCGAGAACGTGGAATTATATGCTAGTATATTCGGGTGTGAACTTGAATATTCTCAGCTACACTGATTCTGACTTTTAGCCAAATTAAGTATGATCACTAATCGATCTCGGGCTCGGTGTTTACTCATAGTGATGGAGCAATTGTGCTGAGCAATCCAAAGACTACCAATTTGACTCGGTTAGTCGAATACATATGAAGCTTTCGGAGTAGCTTTTGGAGCAAACTAAAGAGGCGGTGTGGCTTGAGAAGTTCTTTGTTGGATCGACAAGTGATTCCAGTGTCTCGAAGAGCCGATACCATTTTACTTTGAAAGCAGTTGAGAGATAGCTCATGCAAATGATCTTCACAATCACAAGAGGTCAAAAGCATATTGAGAGAGTACCACCTGATAAGACGGACCGTGCAAGAAAGCGACGTTTGGTCCTAAAAGATCATCTCGAGCCGACAATCTAGCCGATCGATTTACCAAGTCATATGGCATTTGTTGGTCCTTTGAAAGGCTAACACAAGTTTAGAGAGGGGACTTGTCACCAAAAACTTATCTGGTGGAAAAGCCCGGGAGGCTCAGAATCGAAACTCAAACTCATCTCGATTCCGCCGCTTTTGTTCTGCCCTTTAACTTGTGCGGAGTTCGATTAGCTCAAGTGAGTATAAGTCAATGCTGACTTATATTTAGTCTTGTTAACTGGCAGCGGATAAATATTAGCCTTTAGTGCAATAGATGTGTGAATAGAAATCTAGACCTTCTATGTATCGCTTACAGGTTTGACTCGATGTGTCTAGTGTTTCTTTGAGTGATAATGCAATAAATAAAACAAACAGAAATGCATAAAGTAAATTAACACAAGATTTGTTTATTGAAGTTCCGGGTGGTGTAATCCCGTACGTCTCCCCTTCTCCTGTGGTGTAGGAGGTATCACTAGAATCTTGAGATAACCATTACAAAATCCTAGCACTTTGACAGTCCTTCACGACACCCTAGTTTCACTGTCTACACATAATGAAGAAAGGTGAGATTGCTCCTTTCATTACGCTGCCGATCTTCTGAGGTGGAATTGCTCCTTCACCACCTCACCACTAATACCAACACACGATCCGTGGGTCGAACCAACAACCAAGAAACCAAGTTGAGACCGTATGTAGAGAGGTGGAATTGCTCTCTTCAAACTATGCACAGCCAACCCTTTTTCACAAAGGTTAGGTTTAGAATTAATCAAGAGATTAATTCAGTGAGCTGTCTGACTCTTCTGGATCTAGCTTTGTAGCTCCAAGATGCCTTCTTTCCCCCTCAATGGGTTACTGGATCTTCCTTTGAAGTCTTCAAGGTAATTCCTTTGGCTTCCCCTTTTTCTAGATATATAATCTGATTTTGTGGATCTGGATTTGGATCTTTGAATATGTGCTTGTAAAGCTCTTTTTCTGATCCTCCTCTCTCTTTCCTTCAAGTGATTCTCTTGTGTATTTATAGGGGTGATGTAATGGTCACTAGCTCTTGTAGCCGTTACACTTGTCGTTTAGCCAACGTTCACATGTACGATCTTTGACATATTGTCAGTTTAAATTTAACAAGGCCTTAACTCAGTTTTCTACTCTTCTTCAAAACTGAGTACCTTAACATCTGACTTTAATTGACTAAGTCAGAGTACACCATTTAGTTTCTTCTTCCCTTGTAACTGATAATCTTTGTCCTTAAGATTATTCAGTTTTACATGATCTATAACTTCGATTTGAGTCACCACAGACTTGCTGAATCGACTTATAGTCACGACTTAATCGACTTCTAATCAGAGTTTGCCACCTCGGTTCTTGATCTTCATGGCGAGTCTGTGTCCTCGATTCTTGATCTTCTAGATAAGCCAACTAAGTCTGTGTCCCTCAGCGAACTTATCTTCTTCAGTTCTTGCATAACTGTGTTTGGACCCTCTGTTCTTTATGTGCATATTCAGTTTTCTTGCTATAACTCAGTTTTCTTGTTGTGACTCAGCTGTTCGCCTAGTTCCTATTCTATTACAATGCTTATCTGAAACAACCTATACAAAGTTCAGACTCTAGATGAAACTTATACATTTATCTCTAGACCATTTCTTTCTTCTTCTTTCATTATGCACTATAACAGTTAGTTACGATTTCATCATCGAAACACAAATAATATTTCCAACAATTTCCCCCTTTTTGATGATTTATCATAACCCTCCCTAAAAGCAATAATAAAAGAATAGTGCAAGAAATCATAACAAAACAAATTAAGATAGCAAACTAGAACAACCAAGTTTATTACAAGATTCAAATTGAGACAAACTGAGTTAAAAACTGAATAGGTTACATCTTTTCTTTTTCCAGTGCTATTATCTTTTCTCCAAGAAAAATGCTTCTCTTAGTTTCCAGAAATCTTCTTTCTTTTCCTTCTTCAACTGATTCGCCATCTCTAGGCTTGATCTCCAGATATTCACTGATCAATTGATTTGCTTCTTCATTGTTGTTGTTTCTAAGCTTGATCAGTATTTCTTTAATCTCTCCGTTCATCGGCTTCTCTTCTTCTTCTGATATGAGACCAGCTTCCTTCCTTTCAATCTTTCCAGCTTTTCTTTCTTGTTCCAATTTAGCTTCCCCCTTAGTTATTGTCTCTCCTGCCTTTAGTCGTTCTTTTTTCATCGATCTGATTGCAAGTTTCTTCCTTATATTCAAAGACAACTTTGACTGTGGTTTCTTCATCTTCTTGATCCTTGTTTCTGTGAAGGTCTCTTCTGCAGTTAATTCCTCAATCAGATCACAACTTCTTCTTCATTGAGTTGAGTGGTTAATAGATCAACATCTATTTGCTTGTCTTGTTCTTCCATCAACTGCTTGTCATAGATTTCTTCATCTGATTCAGCTTTAGCATCGCTTCCACCAGTACCAGCTTCATTCTTAACTTCATCACCAGCTTTATCTTCCCCCTTGTTTGAAGATAAGCTATAGCAATCTTCAAATAACTTACGGAGGGTGATGAGGTTAGAGTATTCGTTCAAACCTGAGTAATGAGATCTTCCAATGAAGTCATGTAGATCGTAAAGTCTCTGTTGTAGAGTCTGCATTACGCTATCAATGATCCCTTCCATATTTTTCCGTCTTTCAGCTTCAGTTGCTTGATGCTGAAATCTTTCAGTTGCCGATTTGCTTGTAGATGCCTCATTAACTTGTGATGAGGAACCAATTCCAGGATAATAAAAATGAGTATCATGAACTGTCAGTTCCTTTTCATACTCAGCTTCGCAAAAATCAGCGTCTTCCACAGCTTCTCTTTTCTCTTCAGTGTAAAGTTCAAACATCTCAGTTGGAGATTCACTATCTTCAGTTTCTTCACGTTCACTTCCTTCATCTTCATTCTGTTCACTCTCTTCAGTTTCATCCTCAATCTGGATTACATTCTCAGTTTCAGTTTTCTTTGACTGAAGCTTGTTCCATATCCTCTTCTGCCTTCTCAGGGTTCTTTCGTCTAGATTCACAGTTCCACTTGAACTGGAGTCTGAAACTTCACTCCATTCTTCTTCTTCAATGATTTTTCTTTTCTTTGTCCCAGTGGACACTGATTCTTGTTCGACTTTTGCCTTTGTGGGTAAGGGGATGGAGAAGTGGTTTAGTATCCTTTGGATTAGATATGTAAACCCTTTTTCAACGAAATTTTTTCGATAGCTTCCTTTCCTTGTGCCTTTGCCTTTTAAATCAAAATCGATTGATTAAGTGATTGAGAATGAACTTGTTCCAATCGAATCTCTCTTCGAACCAAATTATGTAGATCAAATTTAGCTTATCGATCGAAAGAGTGTAGCAATTCTAGCATGACCAATGACATTCTTGGTCGGAAGAATCGTCAAGAATGCAAATTCAGTTTTTATTTGATAAATGGATACAATAAAGTTCTTTTCATTTTTGTTGATTGCGTTGACGCTCCAAAGTTTCCCTTTTCTTCATTTCCAAAGGTGAGGATAAAGAACTTCTAATTATGTCTAGACCAAACACTAGTGAGAGTAACTATTCATCAATGGTAAAGCTCTTATCTTGAACCGTTGTTTTGAAGCTTTTTCCACCATTGATGATTTACGGCATTTTTGTAGAAGTCTCGATGCCGTCTGGATTCAAGGTAGTGACTTTTGTATCAATTAAGTTTTCCAATCCTCGAATCTTCTTGATCTTGTTCACAATCCGAATAGATGAAGTGGAGTTTGAGAATTTTGACATAATTCATCCAGGCTTGTGGTGATTCCATCGTCAATATTGTATAGCTCCATTGATCATTGAATTAGGGATTCTTTTGAAGATCTTGAATGCTTTCAATTTGGATGAGCGGAATTTTGTCAAGATTTTGATTTGCAATCGTTTTCAAATAAGAGTTGTGTCACAATCAATGGGATTTTGTAGGGATGAGCTTACTTTTTCTCCCAGTTGACACGTGGATTTGAGTGATTTGTCATGTCACCCAAGCGTCGGATGATAGCCGGAAAGTTTTACGCTTTTGACCAATTTGTCCTCCATCGACTTTGTATAGAAGTCAGTTTTTTGAAGATTATGTAAACTGACTTTTCCTGCAAAACAGTTTAAGTTTTCTTTGGTACCCATATCTTTTTGGGTCCGGCTGGGTTAGTTACTGAAGTATTACTTTCAGTTTCTTGGTTGAGAGAATTAAGCCTTCTCAACTCTTTTCTAGATAAACCATTACGTTCAAACTTAGTTGATTTCACAAGGATTCTTTTAGATTTATCATTCTTAGTTTCCTTGTGTAATCCACTAGATCTTCCAGTATCTTGATTTCTAAAGTTTATACTTTTTGAGGTCTCAAGACTGGGTAGGTGTGGGGGATTATCATTGCTTTTGTCAAATTTACTAGACATTAATCTTTCAGCTAGATTTGACACCTAAGTTTCAAGAAACTCATTCCAATCTTTTGCTTTGTCAAGTTCTCTATCTTTTAATTTTAGTTCCAACGTAGGTTTTTTAGTTAACTTGACAAGATCAGAGTTTCTCAGATTGAGTTCAGCAAATGATAACGAATTTGAAGAATGTACCTTTCCTTGATAATTTGATGCAGTTTTAGGATTCGAATGTACACTCTTTTGTTGCAGTGATGAATCTTCTATATCAATAACTATTTGCAACAACTCATTTCCTTCTTCTTTTGAGAGGTCTCTTAATGATGGAACTCCTCTAGATTCGTTAATATGAACATTGAAGCTTGTATCCACATCATCACTGAGTTGAGGTTCTTGATTTGTATGTAAGTTTGTCGCACTGAACCTTTCAAACATTTGATCCTGAAAATCAGATACATTTTGCAAGCAATTAGTCAGGGGGTGAGTAAGCCAACTTCTAACTCTAGATGTAGACATTGAAACTAAGTGTTTTACAACTGATACAGTGAAGGGTCTTCAACAACTGGTTGCTTCGAACAAATAACTGATGCACAGTTATCTTGAGCAGTAACAACTCGGATCTCCTCCAAAAGGAAGATTTGCTCTGATACCAATTGTTGGTATCAGAAACAACTGAACCTTGAAGTGGTAAACGATTTGGATCACCTTCAAAAGAAGGAATAGCTCCGATACCAATTGTTGGTCTCTTGGAAAGGCTAACACAAGTTTAGAGGGAGGGGGTGAATAAACTTGTCACCAAAAACTTATCCTGAGCTGGAAAAGCCCCAGGAACTGAGTTTCTCCGAAATCAAACGATTTCCATTTCGCTTTTGTTCTGTCCCCTTAACTTGTGCGGAGTTCGATTAGCTCACCGAGTATAAGTCAATCTTGACTTATATTTAGTCTTGTTAACTGGCAGCGGATAAATATTAGCCTTTAGTGCATAGATGTGTGAATAGAAATCTAGACCTTCTATGTATTAGTTACAGTCTTTGACTCGATTATGCCTCGGTGTTTGTTGAGTGATAATGCAATAAATAAAACAAACACAAATGCATAAAGTAAATTAACACAAGATTTTTTATGGAAGTTCCGGGTGGTTTAATCCCGTCGTCTCCCTTCTCTGTGGTGTAGGAGGTATCACTTGAATCTTGAGATAACCGTTACAAAATCCTAGCACTATGACAAATCCTTCACGACACCCTAGTTTCACTTGTCTACACATAGGCTCAGTACGCAGGCCGAACCCTACCGAACCCTGGCGAGGGTTCGCTCTGCTTCGTGTGTTCGAACCTTAGGCTCGGCTCGGCTCGAAATGGCGAGCCTTATATTTGCATTATTCGGCTCGGGTTCGGTCTGGCTATTTGGGAAAAAAGCTCGGCTCGGTTCGGCTCGAACATGTCGAACCGTTCGAACATGTTCGGCTCGAATCGGTTTTTAAAAAAATCGAACATGTTCGGCCTCGGTTTTAAAAAACATGTTCGCTCGAATCGTATATGAATTTATGATATCCGAGCCGAACATGTTCGAACATGTTTGGCTCGACCACCGAATATCTAATTTGTAAGGTTCGGCTCGAAGTTCGAACCCACGAAACGAGCCCGAATCGAGCTTTTTCGAGCCGAATACTCCGGATCGAATCGAATACTTAGGTTCATTTACAGCCCTATCTACACATAATGAAGAAAGGTGATATTCCTCCCTTCATTCTGCACACTGATCTTTCGGAGGTGGAATTGCTCCTTCATCAGCTCACCACTAATACCAACACAGTCCGCAGACTGAACCAACAGCTGTGGCAACCAAGTTGCAACCGTATGTATAGAGGTGGAAATGCTCTCTTCAAACTATGCCCAACCAACCCTTTTTCACAAAGGTTAGGTTTAGAATTAATCAAGAGATTAATTCAGTGAGCTGTCTGACTCTTCTGGATCTGGATTTATAGCTCTAAGATGCCCTCTTTCCCCCTCATTGGGTTACTGGATCTTCCTTTGAATTCTTCAAGGCAATTCCGTTGGCTTCCCCTTTTTCTAGATATATAATCTGATTTTGTGGATCTGGATTTGGATCTTTGAATATGTGCTTGTAAAGCTCTTTTTCTGATCCTCCTCTCTCTTTCCTTCAAGTGATTCTCTTGTGTATTTATAGGGGTGATGTAACGGTCACTAGCTCTTATAGCCGTTACAGTTATCGTTTAGCCAACGTTCACATGTACGATCTTTGTCGTATTGTCGCTTAAATTTAACAAGGCCTTAACTCGCTTTTCTACTTTCTTCAAAATCGAGTACCTTAACATCGACTTTAATTGACTAAGTCGAGTACACCATTCGATTTCTTCTTCCTGGTAACCGATAATCTTTGTCCTTTAGATTATTCGCTTTTACATGATCTATAACTCGCCAGTGTCACCAAAGACTTGCACTCAATCCCGACTTATAGTCACGACTTAATCGACTTCTAACCGAGTTTGCCACCTCGGTTCTTCAGTCTCTTCAGAATCGAGTCTGTGTCCCCGATTCTTGAGTCTTCTAGATAAGCCAACTGAGTCTGTGTCCTTCAAATAACTTATCTTCTTGATTCTTGCATAAGCGAGTTTGAACCCTCAGTTCTTTATGTGCATATTCAGTTTTCTTGCAATAACTCAGTTTTCTTGTTGTGACTCAGCTGTTCGCCTAGTTCCTATTCTATTACAATGCTTGTCTGAAACTACCTATACAAAGTTCAGACTCTAGATGAAACTTATACATTTATCTCTAGACCATTTCATGCATCTTCATTCATTATGCACTATAACAGTTAGTTACGATTTCATCATCAAAACACAAATAATATTTCCAACAACATTTAATGTCACCGATAAGCGCTTGGCGGGTATGAAGTTGGGAGATATGTCTCATCCGCTTTAGAGCAAGTGGGAGAATGTTGTGGGCCATGAATAAGGGTATGGAGTTCTTTAAAAACAATTGTTGCTTGTCTTTACGGGCAAGTGAGAGATTGTTGAATGTAGTGCCGAAAAAAATTGTTGCTTGTCCTTATGGGCAAGTGGGAGATTGTTGGATATATCACCCAAAAGACAATTTATGTAATTGTTTTTATAATTAATAAATGACAGATTTATTCTCATCTTATTACTTGTTTCGTGCTTATATGTAATATACCGCTGAAAACCCTCGTATCATATGTAGCCATATAACTTATTGTGTGTCACACGTGAGGATTAAGTTTATGGTTATACACTTGAACTATTAGTCCATGGTGAACTTAATCAGAGTATGGGGTCTATTGATTAAACCGCCATTAATGCGCCCAGAACACTTTAAGGTGTGACTGTCTTATCCGGACCATTGATATTGGTTATTCAAGTGGGGCACTTATATATTATATAGTCATATAGGACTGGACCGATTTAATCTGAATTTCTCAAATAATTCCGTTATTGAGAAATTTTATTAAATCACAAGATGATCATATATGGATTAACTTTAATCATGAAGTGATTGCATACTCCTTCTTGTTTCAAGATAGGGTTTGATTTGTTCATTAAGGATTGCTAAGAGGCGCGGTCTGAATCACTTTCACGTTGACACTATTCTGGAATGAGTGAGGAGTGTGTGTCTCACAGATATGGAATCCATTCCTTCCTGTGGGAAGTAGAAAGATAATCCACTTTATTTGTTAATCCTAGAAACTGATCGATCAGCCGAGTTCATGTTGGGTATGAACTAATTGATCACTAGTGGGTTAATGGTAAATAAGGATAAGATGTAATGAAGAAGGTTTACAGAAATAACCCCGCTTCACTACGGGTAGTCTAGGAGGGTTAGTCAGTATGTAATGATTATATCAATGGACACTTATTGACTCGAATTTCTAAGAATAAGTTATATCTATAATCGATAGAGTTCAGTTTTGGATTTATGGTGGGGTAATTCCGAAATTAGTAAGTTGAGTAGAAATGTTCTGTTCGATGAATATATTATTCAAATTATTGCAGCTACTGGTTATAGGTCCATGGTCCCTGGGTTGGCTCCTAACACATGAGAGTTTTCTAGTTTTGTGGAACTTCAGGAATAAATTAAATAGTTAGAATATTTAATGAATATGTGATATTATTAATTTGGTAAATAATTTTTAAAATAGAAAAGACATTTTCTATTAATTTTAATGGCAAAGGTGGCACCACATATTTTGAAGAAATTAGGAAAATAAATTTTCCTAAATTATGTCACGTGTGTAATTAATTATATATTTATTTGTTAGATAATTAATGGAAAAATAAGTGATTGATTTTTTAATCATTATATTATTTATGGAGATTATCTCTTATTTTATGGCAAATGGTTAATTGTATTGTGAAAAGGAGAACTTTCTCTTGTCTAGTTAATTTCCTATATAAAGAGAGTTCCTCCCAACAAAATAATCAATCACAATTTGCGCCACACTTAATAAAAGAAAAGAAAATTTAGTTTCTTGTTCTAGGCATTAGGAGAAGAAAAACCGAGGTTTTTCTTGAAGCATATTCAAGAGATTCAACTACGAGGATCGACGTCCACGATCCATCGCTTGGAGATACAATCTGAAGGAAGACTACGGCTTTTCTTTTGTTGATGGTTTGCTCCTTCATCTATTGGGAAAATCTTTAACTTTATTGTAGTTAATTAATTTATTATGTGAATTAAATCATGGTAAAATCGCATGCAAATTTAATTGTAACCTGCTGTGCATGATCGAGTGTCTTGATCGATGCTCACGAATCGAGATCGACGATCCAATTATGGATCGGATCCGTTTGGGTTTATGTATATCTATCAATTGGATGTTTTATAATACCAAAATAGTTGGTTTAAAACCAAGTATATGTTGGCTTAGTAGTCCTGACATTCGAATTGTATATGATTAGTCGACTTTCCCTATGTATTCATAGTCTAGGCGTGAAGACTTGAACACAAGAAGACCAGATGACTAGAAGATCAGACTCTTGTCGCATCATCTATCAAGACAGAATCAATAAGGGCAAAGCAGACTAGAAAGTAAAGCAAAGAAGAGACAAGTGAAATTATTGAAGAATGTATTGAGCTTCATTGTCCCAAAGAAATGTAAAAGTATAGTAAGAGGGGGGGTGAATGACTATACTAGAGTTTCAAATTTTTTTTGTATGATTAAAAGCTTTTGGGCAGCGGATAAGTCCCTCCTTTTAATAATGTTTCAATGTTGAATATGCAATCATAGAGTATGAATTACGTAGTAAGTAAGTGCAGTAAAGTAAAGTCTTTGAAAGTAAATGGACACAAAGGTTTAAAATGGTTCGGGGAGGTGTAATCCTTTAATCCACTCTTATCATATGATGATTGGAGAATTCACTATTGTTTTCAACCGATACAATAGCAAGATTGTCCTTGGCTACACAAGCTTCACAATATTCAAGACTATCACTCCTTGGCTTCAAAAGCTTGGTGACTCGGGTCTCAACACTTTGCTCATTGAGAACAAATCCTTCTACAGCTATCACAAACACAACTCCTTCTCAGATAACTCTCATTCAGTTGCTTGACTGGTGTGAATTTGATTTATAGATTCTCTTGATCAATCTCAGTGCTTGATGTGGAATTTGAGCTCTGACTGTTGAGTTGATCACTAGATATGTCCTTTAAAAGATCAAGTAGAAGGCTTTTCAAATTGACTGAGTTTCTGCTTGTTTTTCAATACTGCAATCGTTGGTTTTCCTGTCTGTCAATGCCTTCTACTTATAGCCTTGATCATCATGGATTTGAATTTCTGTCTACTGGCTATTTAATGTGGAGAATAATCCTTGATTTGATTCTTGATTCCCGTTTGATAATATCCTCCTTGATTTCATTGATCCGGATTTTATTCAAACGTCTATCATAAAATCCGTTCTTGATTTATACTGCATTTAATGCTTGATCTAACTAAAACTTCCTTATTTCTTCACATTCAGAATAAAATTGAATTGCTTTGTTGTTCAGTTACTTGACTGTTGCTTGACCGGTGAAGTTTTTTTGTTGACTCAGCTGATTAGATCTTTCTTCACTGCTTTTCCTTTACTCAGCCGGTAGACAGTTTACTTTGCCGGTTCACTGCCTTCTTGATTTCTTTGATCTTTGAAGCATTTATTGTACTTCACTGATCTTGATTTTTGTGAGATTAGTGTACACCAAATTTAGCAATGAGTTTCATCACTTTTAATATAACTTAGACTTATCCAAGGTTATCACATACTTCCTTTGATATAAGTCACTCGATTTGTCTCTGGGTACTTGGTCGCTTCTATACAACCGAAATTCTATTATTGTTGGTCCTTGAAAAGGCTTTGGTTAAGTTTAGAGGGGGGTGAATAAACTTAACACTTAAAACTTTTGGAGTTAACAAATTACGCAACTTCAAAGATCTGTGATACCGAGTAACTCATTGATAAATAGTAGTCTCATGATAGTTGAGTTTCTTTGAATTTGTGCAAATGGAATTATATCAAAATTAAGCCTTAATACTTGTTGTTAAATATGATACTAAGTATTAGATACTTAGTAGTGCAAGTGTGTGATTTCATTTGCTAGATTCAAAGAGTTGATGTGTAAAGTAAACTAAGTGCAAAGTAAATGTTGAAAGTAAGTAGGCGATTTTATAGTGGTTCCAGTGGTGTAATCTCATGTCACCCACTCTTCTCCTGTGATGTTGGAGGAAATTCACTAGAGATCTTTGATGTAGCTTTTACAAAGATTCCTAAGTTGCTTGTCCTTCACCAATGACTATGGCTTCACAAACGGCCGGAGCAGGTAGGATTGCTGCTCCCGAGTCTTCCACCGGTCCTTGAAGGGTAGGATTGCCACTTCACCACTCCACCACAAACAACGAGTCTTTCACACAACAGTGCTTCACTTTGTCTTCACGAGGTTCTTTATAAAATAATGATTGAATCAAATAAATGATTGATTGCGGCCGACTTGATTAGGATGATATAATCAGTAGCTTGCAGTTTTCAAGTGTGTATGCTTGATGTAGCTTGAATGTAGAAAACACTTGAAGAATTTTTCTGGATCAGTAGCTTTAAGTTCAGTAGGTTCAGTAGGGTGTTTTTCAGCTCAGAAAATTATCTCTTCAAGTTTAACAATTTTTCTCAATCATCATCTAGTTTCTGAGTTGAAAGTCCTCTATTTATAGGCAAGAATGCATGTGACTTATATTTGAAATTCAAATGTAACCGTTCCTTGTTTTGGTCCCATCTGATTTGCATTCTGTCACTATTCATAGGGTCGACAACGCTGAATTCCTTTGACAAAGTCATTCCACCCTTTGACTTATATCCAATGGTTAAAAATCTGAATCATCCCAACGTCTTTTTGATCTCAGGCTTTGATTTGTTTGATAAGTCAGAGGTAGTTGGCTGTCCTTATCCATGTAATCTTCCAATATAATCTTGAATTAATCGAGGTATATTATCAGCAGGTTCATCAGTCTGCTGAGATACCTATTAGTCTGCTGAACAACAATTTGCTGTGTATAAACTACAATGCAGCTGATTTCTTTTATCTAACTTTTATTTGTGAAGTTAGATTACACCTTTTTAAATTATAACCAAGTTCCAAACATCATCCAACTTATGGAACTTAGACCTTCTTCACAAGGTATATGGAATCAGTTTAGGTCATCACAGACTTGCCTAAATTCTGATTTCATATCCTTGACTTAAATTACTAAGTTTGATCCCTTAGCCTTCAGAATCGAGTTTGAGCCCTCACCTATTCAGTCTTCAAAGAGGTTCCCGACTAGTCTCACTCGACCTATCTACCCTCTTCGATATGGATTAGTCTCAGCCGATATGAATCGGCCCGACCTTTCTGATGCTTGTTTGATCAAAACTAATCATAAATCAAACTCTAATAAACCTATACATTTGATCTAGACATCTTTTTGCCTTTGCACTATAACAACGATCGGCACTCATCATCAAAACATAGAAATAAGTCTAACAATTTCCCCCTTTTGGTGATGATGCCACTACCTCACCTAACAAAGAAAGCAAAAGATAAAAACAAAAACAGAACAAATATAGTCATCTTTCATTATAATCATTTGTTCAAAGATATTACTGAGTCTAGAATCAAAGAAAAGCATAAAGCAGCTTAAAGTATCTTTGATCTACTGCTTTCTTTCTCTTTCTTGTCCAGCCTTTTCAACTTGTTCCTGATAGGCCCCGATTTACTGCTATCATATCCTCATCCATTCATTTTCAATCGATTGTAAAATCAATGTAGGGATTGACCTCTTTCCACCAATTCCATGCTTGAGCAGAGAAGATTAATTTGATTCACTCAAATCCAAACTTCATGTATAGTTCCTTAAACTCTTCAAGTGAATCCTTTGCTTTTGTGATAGGCAAGTTCCTATCACCTCTCTGCACTTCTTCCACCTCTTCCACCCTCGCCACCTCTATTGGTTGCCCTTAAGGCTCTAATCCTTGCCTCCCAAAATTTCAGTCCCAAGAAAGAGTTGAGTCCTTCATGAAACCCCTTGTCTTGATAAGGTTTCCTCCTGTTGTAGTACTCTTTCTTGTACTGCCTAAAGAGATCATCAGTAAGTTGGACTCTGCCAGGTGCAGGTTGCCTGAAAGCATTGGTTTCATCTAACCATCTCTTTTGTGCAAAAAGTCTTGCAGCCTCTTTTGCTGCTGTTGTTTGGCCATCTTCCTCCTTAGTGACATCATCAACAAACCGGGACATTAGGCCATGAACACTCTCCTGTGAGATAACCAGATTATTCATTGCCCTTCCATAATCTCGCCTTCTTGTGTCAAGCTGCAGTAATCTGGATTGCAAAGTTTGTTTCCAGTATATTGATCCTCTCAGTAACTTTAGGATCCAATCTAGCAGGTTGAGATGTTCCAGCAGCCTCAGCAGCCTTAGGTGTATCAGCAAGCTTGTCAAGTTTCTGATGAATGGATATAAACTGGTCTTTCAGAAACTTCTCTTTTGCTGTGTTTCCAACCTTGATTCCCCTCACATCTAGTATCGACGATCATTCACAACATTTTGAGTAGATGTGAAGTTTGAAGCAAGCTGTCTTAGTAGATTGTCCTGCTTTCATTCACCATTTTCACGCTTCTTCAAATCTCTCTCCTCCTCTATCCAGTTGAGTTCTTAATCATTTGCATATCATGCCTCACAGCCCTTAACTCATTCAAAACTTCTACTGTATCTCACCAGTCATTCTTCCACCAAGAGCCTCATCAGCAGCTCCCCAACATTGTATTGTGGCATCCGATTGTTCACAACCAATGCCCAACTCCTATCTAATCCAGGGATTAGGTCCTGATATTCTTCCAAGATAGGATCAAGGGTCTGGTTCTACAAAAATAGGAACAAATGCCTCGTGGGATCAACATCAACATTTTCTTCTTCGAGGCATTTGGAACTCCCTCATCACTAAAGTCATAGTCCAAAGTAATTTGCTCATCCATATTAACTGCGATCTGTGACCATCTTTCCTTTCAGGTGGTCTTGTCTTGATGAGGCTCCACTACAACAGCCTCTTTCAAACAACATGGGTATCTCCATACCCAAAATAGGTTCCAACCTTTGTCCAGTGTTTGTTTGAGACTCAAAGAACTGCACTCTTCCTGTTCCAACTTTGTGTCAGTGTGTTGCTTGTAACTCAAAGAACTTGTGCCTCCTCTTCAGCTCTTTGTGGATTGAATATAGCCTCATTATCCACTTGAAATCCTTCAGCATGACCAATTTTGTTCAGGATAATGGCGGTTTTAGTAAGAATGCCCTCAAAGTCAAATCCATCTTGATATTCAATAGATTCTTCTGAGCTGGCACTAGGTTCACTATAATCAGTAACCTTCTCTCCATCCAAATCCTCACTCTGTTCAGCTTCAGTTTGTGCAGTAGGCTCTACAACATGGAATGTAACAGATTCATCAGCTAGCCTACCAGCACTTAGATTAACTCCTTCATTGATCAATGCCTCCAGATCATCCATGGTGAGATCCTCAGATCCTCATCCAT